>PVIU01007036.1:0-95471 GCA_004026605.1 Ondatra zibethicus | reverse complement strand
TATTCATTATACAAGACTCAAGCTAGATAGAATTGGATATATGTTCTTTTTGTATACAATTTTGTAGTAGGTTTAGAACTCTCTTACGTAAACAAAATGGGGAGGTGCTGCGGAAGCTCCTTCTGCTCCTTCAGCCAATATCCTTTGAGATACCAGCCCACTGGGGTGTGGTCTCTTTCTCTTTAAAAAGCAGCAGCAGTCCTCCTCTCACTTTCTCTTGCTGCGGGCTCCTTTCCTGGTAGAGAGCCGTGTCTAGGATGGGGTTCTGTAAGTTTTTTCCCCTCCAATAAAGAACCCCTTTAATAATAATTTCAAACTGGTGTGAGATTGATTCATGCTTTATAAACAGTTTGTCCTGTCCCTGGGTTTATGAAATGCTCACAAATGATTCTAATGTGGAAATGAGGAATTGGGGTGAATATGTTTAAAATACATTGTTAGAAATTCTAAATAAAATAATAAGAATTTTTTAAAAGTTGAAACTAAAAAAAAAAAAAAAAGAAACCCTGTCACGAGAAACCAAACCAACCAACCAACCAACCAACCAAACAAACAAAAACCCAAAAACCTTACATGCCTATTGTAATAATTTACCGCAATCAAGATTTCTGTCCTTATTTGTCTCTCCCTTCTTCTGTCTCCTCCCTCCTTGTCTCTCCTCCTCCTTCTCCTCCCCACTCCTCTCTCTCTCGGGGAAGGGCAAAGTCTGATGTAGCCCAGGTGGTCCTTTAGCTGGCTAAATCGCCAAGGATGACTTTGAACTCTGGTCACCTCTGCTTCCACTGGCTAAGTATTAGGGATACATATGCATTTGCCATCACATTCAGCTTTATGTAGAAGAGCAAACCTTGGGGTTCAGTGTATGCTCCGCAAGCAGTCCACAACTACTTATCTAGCCTTAGTTTTTTTTGTTTTTAAATAATGTATAAGTGATAAAAGGATCTGTCAATCTTTGGAGTCTCTGCATTGCATAACCAAAAGCCTGGTACAACCCAAATGGCTTTGCAAATGCTTAATTTACCAACAATGTATAGTACAGATCTTTATGAAGGGGCCAGGATGGGCAGTTGTATCAAGGATCAGTGATGTTTTTCTTTTGGAACAATCATCATTAAAGCGGGAAGATTCTTCTATCTTCTATTCCACCAAAGCCGCTGTTGGTACTAGTCTGGTTTCCACACTGTGAAAGGCATCACTTGCCTTTCCACATTCGCTCCTTCCCTAATACCGCAGATTTGGGAAGAAGAAAGGACTGCTTTTCTGACGTTTTCCTAGCAGGAGAGGTAGATCCAAGACTGTATTCTGGTCAGGCACGTTAGAGGGAGGGTTTTGAGGCTCTTTAGGAAGGTTCTCAAAACATGCTGACCCAGGCTTTCCTCCTTCTTCCAGCAGCTCAGGAAGCCATCTGGACTGTGAGATGACCTTGAGGACAGAAAACACATGTGGGGGTTTGCCTGTGTTGGAAAGAAAACCCCCAATGCGGCAGGGCTGGCAAACGGAGCTTAATGAAAGATGGTTCAAAAGGAGGGCTGTGCCCTCACAAATGGATTGTCATGCACTGTAGAGGGAGTGAATTCATTATAGATGAACATACTTGGCCCCCTTTTCTTCGTCTTGCCCTTTCTTAGCCCTTCCACCGTGGGATGCTGCATCATGAAGAACTTTGGTAGATTCTGGTCCTCTTATCTCAGACTTCTCCAGAACCTTTAACTAATAAATTTTTGCTTGTTATAAATCACCCAGTCTTTACCATTCTGTTATAGCAGCACAAAGTGGATGGTGACACCACACACGGGGGTGGGAGGGCAGAGAGCTGGGATCTGCAAAACTGACAACATCTTACACCCTCCAGACCCCCTAGCTGCGCAGCACTACCTGCTTTATTTGAACGACTCTGATCGTGTATAATCATGCTGGTTTGGGTTTTCTGAGTGTATGTTTGGAGCAGTCCTTTTTTATTGTCTTCTCAACTTAGGAGGGTGGTTACACAAGCTTATCACCTGAGCATAGGCAGGAGTGAGGATGCCTCATGGGAAGAGGCAAATGCAGGAGGAATAATTTTCTACTTTAAAACCGGAGACCATCTCAGACGTTTTGCACCAGTAGTGGTGCAAACTGCAGAGTGATTCGAACGAAATGAAATCCATCAGAGGGACCCTGTCATCTGAGGCTACTGTTGTGATGCAGGGTGACTTGACAGTAGACAGTGTTTGTTTGCCCATTGCATTCAGTTGGGCTAGATAAATTGATCTGGAAGAGGTGTGCTTTTCTTTTTTAATTCCTTAGAGTCAGTAGGGCTACATTCTGATTTTAGAACCAGCAACTTATTAACACAAGGAGAGTGGGTTAAGAGGTTTAAAATAGGGACAAACTAGGTTTAAGCATGCATAGTGTTACTTAATCCTTTTCAGATAACAACCCTGCATTTTTAGGTCAAAATAAGTAACTCTTTCTCAGTCTCAGTCCTGGAACCTCTGAACAGTGCCCCAGGCTGTGCCCTTGGCTCCTTGCATCTTTCTTCTGCTCTCATCCTGGCCCTAAGCTCCCTATTATCCAAAGCTGATACCTCTCTATTGGCAGATGGCTCCAAGTGCTATGGGACACTGCCTCTTGGGTACAGCAGAGTTAGCTAGTGTCCCCTGTTGAACCTCCCTTCCTCAGAACAGGGCTCATTACGTAGAACACCCTCAACAATATTTTTAAATTGAATAATAAAATTATTATAAAAATAAATTGAAAAATAAAAATCAAATTTATCTAGAGGCTAGTTGGGAGAGGGTGGCACAGCTGGGCCAGGAGACAGGGCCTATCTAGCTTCAACCCCTTCTGCAAAATTTCATTGTTAGTTCTCACTGATCAACCAGTTTTTTGCTATAAAGGTGAGAGCAATTTTAGCTAGACAAAATTTAAAAAAAATTCAAGAAATGATTTCATCTGTTTCCCTGTAAACAATATTTACCTGAGCCTCACATTTTTACTTGAATTGTTTTAATAATTGTCCAAATTTTCACTTTGTTTTGCTATCATTTTTTATTGTTCCTATGTGTGAAGAACCATTTCCTTTAAAAAATAATGTTATCTGCACCCTTATGAATTAGTTAACTTTCTTTCCAACATTTACTTTGGGCTGTGCAAATGTGCCCTAATAACACTGCTCATTTAAAGGATAAAGACTTTTTTTTCTTTTTGTAACTTACAAAAATCACCTCCTATAGTGTGAGAAGGCTTGTTGTTCTTGGTAATATTTCATTTCCTTAGCAAGACTATTTTCTTCTGCTTTCCATTGTCATCAGACAAAAAAGATACAATTAAATCAAGGAAACGTGGCAGGGTTGCTTTTGGAAAATGAAATGAATTGAAGTTTTGATTTAAACAAAGAACGATGTATTATGCTGGAAAAACATTGTCCTCGTGAGATGCAATTCATCATGCCTCTCGTGAGCCCATGAGACCATCCCAGATCAGTGTTTGTGTTTGTCTTTGAGAAAGAGCTATTATTTGGGCTCCAAACTTTGGACTCAGAAAAGTCATGGGGCAATTTAAAGGTTAGCTAGCAACAAAGGAGCAGAACCTTCCTACGAGAGCTGTTCCCAGTTTTGTGCCACCTCTCGTCCTTAGCGCTTCTGAGTACCGCGTCCTGCAAATGAGCCCAGTGATCACGCAGAAGTACGTGAGACCATGGGGCTCCTTGAGGGAGTTTTGGGAATCAGTGTGTTGTATGGAGACTTCTGAAGGAAAGATTTTATTGAGAAGGGCATAATCATGATACCTGGGCAGGGTGAAGCCCACTGATAGCCCCAGACAATCAGAAGGATTACCTGAGGCATGATGCTCCTGGAGCCTGAGATGCTGAAACTGGCCTAGACATCAGAGAAAGACCAAATCATCAATCAATCAATCAACCAATGATCAATAAGAATAGCCCATTGAATATTTAATATTTGCAATCAAATCTATTATATATAATTATAGACAAGGAAAATACATCCTGAAGTGATTACCTGACATATACATAATTTATCTTGATTGCAGTCACCCTGTGTTTCTCTTACTTGTTCTGTTTATTTGAAGATAATTATGGTAGGGACTTTTCCATTGAATCTTCTTGAAGTACACAACAGATTACAGATAACAAAAAGAAAAAATTGAAAATCAAGGTCTTTAGAATGGAAACTAAGACTGAGGAAGATTCAGCGATTCGTCTGAAAAATCGCTCCACTCCTCACAGGTGAATTGGTTCAAACCTAGCACATGGGATTCCAAAAATATGCTCAATCAAATGTGTGCCCCAGTCATTCTGACCAGAAAGAGAGTGAGTGGCGGCCCTCTTAGGTTGCTGGCTCTGACTTACGATAGGATTAAACCAGTAACACGATGGCAGGGGTTTTAAGTTTCTACATGTGTCGCCTTATGTAACAGATAAAATTAGGTTGTGTGTGCTTGCGCCACAGGGGCAGTTGGAGTCAACAGCCCATCCCTGCCATGTCTGCTAGCACACGCTCAGTCCAGTCAGTAAAAAGTCACCTGTGAGCTGCATGCCTGCAACAATGCCTCACAGAATACATTCTGTAAGGAGGCCGCAAATTATACTTACTATCTCAGCTTAAAATTTTTTAAAACTTCTGGGCAGTTTGAAACTTCTGTCTCAAAAGAGAACAAGAGTTTAAGAAAGGGTAACAGCTTGTTAACTTTCAGAAGTGACTTTGTACTGTTTTTGCAAATAGAAATAAGCAAATCTGCTTTGGAGGAGGGAAATAATTTCAGTCTCTCCTCTAAAGGGCACTGGTCTGAAGGAGCCCTGAACTGTAAGCCACAAGAGCGGTGGTTCTCAACCGGAGGGTCTCAACTACCATCAGGGTTGCATAACAGAAATTTTGCATATTAAATATTTACATCGTGATTCATAACAGTAGCAAAATTGCAGTTATGGAGTAGCAACGAAATAATTTTATAGCAGGAAATCACTACAACATGAGGAGCTGTATTAAAGGGTCGCAGTACCAGGAAGGCTGGGAAGCCACTGCTGTAAATAGAAAGGACAGTTAATTTCTTTCTTTTTTTAAAAAATATGTATTTATTTATTATGTACACAATATTCTGTCTGCATGTATGCCTGCAGGCCAGAAGAGGGCACCAGACCTCATTACAGATGGTTGTGAGCCACCATGTGGTTGCTGGGAATTGAACTCAGGACCTTTGGAAGAGCAGGCAATGCTTAACCATTGAGCCATCTCTCCAGCCCCGTCAGTTAATTTCTTATCCTAGCTCTGTGTATGCAATTATGATACTGAGTGGGTACTTTTGGTCAGAGTTCATAGTCACTGAGGTTTAGAGACAACCTCTGTCCTGTGGTGCTCCAGTTGAGTCATAAATAGTTTAGTAAAAACGATGGAAACTCTTGAAGGATGGACTGACACATCTGGCTTAGTCTGGACCGCTTCCCAAGGTGGAGTATTCCTGGACTAACATATGAATAATGACTTTCAGCAGGAGTCATTCCAGAGAGCCAGGCTGGAAGGGCAGAGACAGTGGTCAGAGGACATTTCTGTCCACTTTATAGCATTTGGTCCAGTTAAATTTTTTTCCATGAGGATCCAATTTATAATAAAATAAACAAACCCAAACAGTATAAAAGAATGATGAAGGAAAATTTAAAAATAGGTTTTGAATCAGGTAGGTGATACAATCAGATATTTGATTTTGGCAGCTGTCTTTTAAGTTAAAAGGAGAAAGCAATATACATTGGGCAGAATGGAGAGGTCAACGGTTGGAATAATCTCAGCCTTCTAAACCTAGTGTAACTAGGAGACAATGTTGTAAAGCTCATGTAGAGTATCCACATTGTCTTCGGGTCAGAGTGTTTAGGACAAAACCATTCAATTGTAGAAATTCGATATGCTCACACTAGAGGTAGTTATATTTTTATTAACAATTTCATTATCTGTCAATTAAATATTTTATGAATATACATATCCCCAGAGTAAAATTATGGGACAGATGAATGAAAGGCAACAACTGGAAAGCATATATATTTTCTGAATCACAGATTATTAATAATAATAATTATTATTATAACAATAATAAACCCAGTAAGCATAGAATATGGACTGTCCTGCTTCCACTTATTCCTCCCGTGAGTCAGTCAGCCCTAATTTTTTACTTTCCGTCATTTTGAACATTCATTTACTAAACCAACAGCATTTCATTAAGTGAGACTAATCCCTGAGAGCATTACCTTAGCCCATTAGCTTCCAGACAGCCATTAATCCCCGTGACACGTCCCGGGATGACATCATTATTGTTATTACTATTTATTTTGTTATTTTTATTTTATTTCTATATTAAGTTCATTTTATGAAAAACTATCAGTATAGTTAGTTTTAACAGGGGATGTTTTCTTTCTGAATTGTTTGGGGCAGTGATTTGATGCTTCTTCACCAGTGTTCCCAGAGGCCCCGTGGCTACCCCAGACGCTAAGGCAAATGTTCTAATTCTTGCAGCATAACAAATTAGAAACAGCTCTGCAGAAGGCTGGCACTATGATATCTGGGTAGTTTTTCTTTATTGGGGCTTCTGAAATTATCTCTGAGGATCATGTGACTGAAGTTGGGTGTCTTGGGGTGGGTTTTACAAAGACCCTGCATTGGGTGTTCTTTCTTTACCACTGAGGAACATGGTGATTTTTTAGTCACGGCTGTGAAGAAGGAAAGGCCCTGACAACTTGTCCCTAATGAAAGGAGCAGACGGCAAAGTAAGGGCTCGGTCTGGCCGAGAGCACGTGACCATCCTAGCACTCAGCATCAGGGCCAGAGCCAGGGGCGGAACACAGTCGTGGGGCTCTCACCTACCATGTGCCGAACCCTGGATTTGATTCCGAACACTGCAAAAATAATAAAGTAGAATAGAATACACAAAACAAAGAATAAAACAAGAGATGGGCAGCCGAAAGGCATAAAAACACTGAGAAAATTAAGAGGAACCAGGATGAAATATGGCACCTAAAAATTGGATATTATGGCCCCATAGACCATAAGTGAAGAACACAAATGGTTTGGGGGATAAAAACAGTTCTGACATTTTTGGATGCCAAAGATTTTTAGAGTTGATCTCTTTTGGCCTGGTAAGATTTTATGCATTTTTGTAGTTCCAGCCAAGTGGTCTAAGGATTACTGGATGTTTCTGCCAGTCTGGGACTCTGTGCAGTAAGAAGAATGCACTTGTGTGGCAGTGGAAAAGTGAATGAGTAAAGACAAAGGACTTCTCCCCACAAAAGGGATGGGAAGTCATTGCAGGCTCAGGCCAGTGCACCGAAATAACATGGAATTATTATTCATTTAAGATTGAAAATTCTGTTTAATCATAAGAAACATGACCATTTTCATCTAAGAATTTCTTCTTAATGCTACATGAAATTTATTTGAAACTTATTCTAAGTTGGTCGTTTCAATGATATTCTCTCTGTCTCTCTCACAGACACACGCACACAGACGCGTGCACGTGATTGCATGTGCACCCACATGTGCTGATGTGGAGACTAGAGGTTGGCATTGGTACTTCTCTTTACCCCTCTCTGCTGTGTTTCTTTGAGACAGTCAACTGCTGAGCCCAGATAGCTCACCTATCCACTGGACCAGTCGATCAGAGAGTCCCAGAATAATATTGTATATAATTATGCCACTCCATCCCCCACTCCTTTTAAATTCATGACCTCTTCTACAATCATTGTTTTACACATACACACACAACAGACACACACACATACACACACACACACACACACACACAAATAAACCTCCAAACTACTGAATTCATTTTCTGTTGCATGTATGTGTTTAGGGCTGATCATTTGGAATTAGGTAAACTATCAGGGAGTCCAAGGCTTTTTTTCTTTTTTCTTTTGGTAACATGGGTGCTGGGGATTTGAACTCAGGTCTTCTTGATATGCAGCAAGTGCTTTATCCCTGATCTGTCTCCAGAACCCCCAATCTTTTTTTAAAACCATAGCAATAATAAAGGATTTAGAGTTATTTAGATATTAATTATATGATTTGATAAGTAATTCATATGAGGAAGTGGCAAGGGCAATACTGGGGAGCAAGGGCGTTCATGAGGAGTGGAACAAGGAGGGGGCGAGGGGTGAGTGAGTGTAGGGGAGAGTCCAACCCAGGCATGTAGAAAAATGTTATCAGGAAACCTGTTACCCTGTATGGCAATCAAAAGATAAAATAAAATGCATTATTATAAATAAGTAAAAATGAAAAAAGTAACCCATATGAGCCTTTTGAATCCATATTTTTTAATAATAAGAATGCATGTATCAGAATCACTCAGAAGCATCCAGTGAAGGAACAGGAGAGGACAGACATTCCTTCCATCTCAAGTATTTGTTCCGTATTTGCCTTGAAGCCAACACCGTCCTAGCCGGATGACAGGACAGCAAGCCCTGTTGATGATGGGCTTTTCATTACCATAGGTATGCTTTTTCAGTTTGCCTAGATTCCTGCTCCAGGGCCTTATGGTAAGTCAATAGTAGTTATAAACCTCTCAGCATGGTGATCAATACCCTCAGACTGATGTAATCTAGACCTTTGCTCTGATTTACAACAAAGGACAGTTTGGGCAGCCGCTGTTTTATTACCTTCAATTCACCAACTGAAATATTTCACTGGCTTATGACGGAAGTTTTCTTCCATTTTTGTAATAGATAGCAAATTAAGATAGTCTCGAAGGAAAAGGTCAGATCTGAAGAGGGAAGACAGCGGTAGGTGTTGTTCCCTTTGAGGTACAACGTCTGCATGCCTTTCTGTGTCATGACATCATCTGAGGTGCCAGACTGAGTCGTGTCTGGGTAGGCCTGTGTCCAGTCATCTGCATGGAGAAGAATGCCCATGAAGTATTCTAGCTTCCCAACACATACCACTCAAACAACCCAGGACACAGGCTACGTTGCCTGAATGAAACTGGACTAGTCAGTAACAACCCACTTGAGCAAAATGAAAACATGAATGATCTCTAGGGACTCTGACTCCATCATTGCACCTCATGCAGCGTTCCTAGAATTTTACATGGATTGTTATTTTCCATATTTCCTGTCGATTGTAGGTCTAACCAAGGAAAAGGGGGACCAGCCACTGTCGGAGTATTGGGGGTGTTGATGTCTTTGGATTGTTATTTTCCATATTTCTTGTCGATTGTAGGTCTAAAAAAGGAAAAGGGGGACCAGCCACTGTAGGAGTGTTGGGGGGTGTTGATGTCCTTCAGGGGTCCGGCACTGGAAGGAAAGTGCCACCACACGGTCACTGTCTGGTCATGTTTCCCATTTGTGCCCTCACTTTCTCATCTACCTATGCTCAAGGATGGGTAGAAGCGTTAGGTGAAGGTTTGCGTTTAAAGACCTCTAAGGTCCGTTCATATCAACCACAGGCTACCTTCACATGGGCTTTTATTGTCCCGCACTAAAGCTCATAATAATATTGCAATTACTCAGAGGCAGTGACACCACAGGTTTTGCACACTAATTTTGTGTCTTGAAAGAAAGTTGCGAGTTAAGCAGGACATGTCTATTGAAGATTCAGGTGTAGGGATTAAATACATGGCTGTAGGTTGAGTGAGAATTTTGTCCCTCTGCGCAAGACCCTGCTGTTTTTTGTGTGTTTGTGATGCTTCTTGAAGGCATTTTGCAGATCTATAAAAAGCCAAGGTGTAATATTCGCCAACTGTTTACTTTTGCCTATCTTATCCATTGAATTCCTTGGAACAAGAAGGACAATTTTACAGCCCCATTACCTAACAATATCTGACATACAAGTTGCTTGATAAGTATTTGTTGAAAACAATGACAATTTCTTTGTTATCATACTACTCTTATTTTTTAAAATAAACTGGGAAGATATCATCACCTGAACATTTGATATATTTTTTACAGGATATGTATCTCTTCCTTTTTTTCCAAGGATGAAATCTGCCCGGTTGGTCAAAGAGTAAAAGTATAACTGATGTTTGCTCATGAGATGAAGATAAATTTCCACAATCAAATATTCAGAACATGCAAAAGCAATGCAAAATCAGTATTATTTTTATTTTTCTATCTTCATGTATGTGTGTGTGTGTGTGTGTGTGTGTGGTGTGCATGTGTGTGTACTTTGGTATGGGCATGTCTGCATGTGGAGTACTGTGGTTGCTGTTGAGAATCACCCTTCATTACCCTCTTGGGCTTCCTATTGCTGTGATAAAACATCATGACCAAAAGTTTCAAAAGTACACAGTTTCACATTACAGTCCACCATCAAAGGAAGTCAGGGCAGGATCTCAAGCAACATTGGAACCTGGAGGCAGAACTGAAGCAGAAGCCATGGAAGAGTACTGCTGCTTGGCTTGATTCATGGCTTGTTTGCTTATACCATCGAGGACCGGGGCCTAGGGATGGCATTATCCCCAGTAGTTTGGGATTACCCACACCAATTACTAATTAGGAAAATGTAGCATAGGCTAATCTGGTAGGGGCATTTTCTCAGTCGAGGTTCCCTCTTCCCAGACGACTCTGGCTTGTATTAAGTTGACAGAAAACTCTCCTATCTTACATTTGGAACCAAGGCTTCCATTGCCCAGCCCTTACTAAAAACACTTGTGCTGGGGATCCCCATCTCTGCCTTCAGAATCTGGAATTAGAGACTGGCTGCCATGATTACCTGACATTTCTGTGGATTCTAGGGATCTGAACTCCAGTCTTCATGCTTGTGTGACAAGCACTTCAATCACTAAGCCAACCCCCAGTCCATATTATTTCCTATGCTGGCTCATTCTACTTGGCACAGGCTAGAGCCAGTTTAGAAAGAGGGGCCTCAATTGAGAAAATGTCCCCTCCAGACTTTCTGTGGGCAAGACTGAAGCTGTGGTGCATTTCTTGACTGATGATTGATTTAGGAGGGCCCAGCTCACTGTGGGCAGTACCACCCTGGGTTGGTGGTCTGGCAGCTATCTGAAAGCAAGCAGAGAAAGTCATGAAGAGAAATCCAGTAGGCAGGACTCCTCCTGGCTTCCGTTTCAGTTCCTGCCTCCAGGTTCCTGAACTGCTTGAGTTCCTGCCCTGACTTCCCTTTGATGATGGATTGCAATGTGTAACCATAAACTAAAACAAACCCTTTCCTCCCCAAGTTGCTTTTGGTCACAGTGTTTAATCACAGGAATAGAAACCTTAACTAAGGCAATTGCCGCTTAGAAGGTCCCTACCCACCTGTCTGTCAGTGTACACCAAATGTCACAGGAGAGACATAGGTAAGAGCTGTTTCTGAGTGGTTTAAAGTGCGTGACAGGAAATGGAGCTGGTGTGTCAGTTCAGTAGTTGTCAGTGCCAAATACTAAGGGTATAAAGATGACAGGATTATGTCTTCAAAAGACAGGCATAAAAGAGCTTTGTGTGAGACTGCATCTCCTGGCTGGAAGGCTGGCTGTGAACAGGCAAGAAAGAATGCACTCCAATTTTATTTTGTCAACATCTGTACAAACTTCTTTTTTTTTTTTTAAGAATCAAATATCCCTGAAGGGCTACAAAATTTATAGATGGCTGAAATCTCATCTTTGGGTTCCTTTATCATTCCAAGAATATAGCGATAACCCGAATGCAGTTTCTTTGGTAAGTAAAGGTCCCAAAGGGTGGGCACATGTGTATATCGAAAGGGGGATTTTGAGGGGGCAAAAAGGCATCTCTTTCCATCTGGCACTTGGGTATCCATCTTTCTATCAACTGTACATTGCAGCTCCTTTGTCATAGCTTCTGGCCCATGGATACTCATCTTGCTGGAGAAGAGCCCCAAGTTAAAACAGAGCCAAGTGCTCTAGCAGGGGAAAGGTTGCCAGAACAATGCAGGGAATTAAAAACTCAGGACAAACCACCCTTAGCAAGAGAGGCTTCCAGAGAGTCAAGCGTGCAAATCTATGTAGCTATTGCCTATGCATTAAAGAAGGCATCTGGTCTATGGAGGAGTGCCATGGAGCCAGGTGAAATCAATCTTAGGCTTCCTCTGTCATTATGTAAATGAGATAGGTATTCAAGCATGACTAGCTATAACCGACTCATAGTAGACAAGATGTTACGTCACTTTATTTTAACTGTATGATTTATCAGAACAATTATTAACATACAAAGTACCATTCAGCTCAACTGCAGGTATAGGCGGTGACAAGTATCTAATTCTTAGAAGAATGATTTACTCGCACAGTCAGTCCAGACACATTACCCTAGGAAAGTTCATAAATAGAAAAGGTGACTTTCACATTGTCGCTTCTCGCGCATGTATGTACAGGTATGGGTGTCTTCCGCAGCTCTTTCTGTTCTTGGTGGATTCATTTTCTTGCCCTCATAGAGACAGTTCCTTCTTTTTACAGAGCAGATCGTCATTTTCTGCCGTCCTCCTGACAGCGCTCTGTGAATTAGTACTACTCTTCATACTCATGAAGCAGTAATATAGGCATTGAAATAAATCT
Source organism: Ondatra zibethicus (assembly GCA_004026605.1). Classification (NCBI taxonomy): domain Eukaryota; kingdom Metazoa; phylum Chordata; class Mammalia; order Rodentia; family Cricetidae; genus Ondatra; species Ondatra zibethicus. The sequence goes on along the minus strand of PVIU01007036.1, from coordinate 82,988 downwards.
GTGCTACAGTTCCTTATGTATTCTGATATGTTCCACCACCATCAAAGACCTTTTGATGGTCATCATTTTTCCTGCAACAACAGCCAAGCCCAGCTATTGGGTTTCAGCAGAGCACACCCATGTCACAGTTTGCTCTATTAACCCTTGGCTTCAAGTCCTGATGATGTAATGAGGGTGGAGTGTGCTGGTAGTCAGTACACTTCCTTATCACAATTTACAGCCATGTAGGAAAAAAATCATGCTGCTGGCGATCCAACTCTCACACACCTCTTCTTAAACGTTCACAGTGCAGTATTTTTGTGGCCTAACGACAATTTTCTTACATCATTAAAAATAAACATTTCTATAAAAATATAATACTTTCAATGTTTACACGGACAAAACCAGCTAGAGTAACCCAAGCCACATGCACTATACAGTAGTAAAGCACAAAATTCCACAGAGCAAAACGTGTCAAAAGTCCTGTCCAGAGGAACTATTCATTCAAGGTTTTCAAGTGGCTTTTTGTCTGTTTCGAAAATATGCTTTTGCTTAACCTAAAATGTGTCCCAATGCAAAATGAGACTCCCCAAAAGTGTTGCCGCCAATTGGTTTAGGTGAGAAGCCTCCACCCGAGAAAGAGTAAATATTTCCAACCCATTGATCCTTTCTTTGCTCTCCACACAAGCCATGACTGGAAATAGTGAACCTTTCAGTTTTATTGTCCTATAAAAACATACTGAGTGGCCTTTACAAAGGTTTATCACCACAAGTTACTTATTTTCAGAGTCATCATTTAAAAACAGATTAAAAAAAAACAACTGTGTCCACATTCATTAGATCAGAACAAAATATCTCTCAAACAGTTGAAGTTTTGTTTGCTGAGACAGGGTCTCACTCACGACACACTCACACCCATGCTGGCCTGTCAATCCTTATGTGGCCAAGGTTGGTTTTGAACTTGTGGGGCTCTGTCTGCTTCAGCTTCCCCAATGCTGGGATTACAGGTGTGAGCCACTACTCCTGGACAAACATATGAGATTTAATGACAATATCTTACTGTAACAAAGTTTTGTTTTTGAAAAATCTTCCTATGGTCATCTATGTACAATACATAAAATCCCTGATACTTTATGAACACATCTCATGTCATGCTATCTTGAAAATAAGTACATTGTCTGTGGATGTTCCTGCAACCAAAGAAATGTGCATATAAAAGTTTAAAAGGGAATGTTCACTTGATGGGTAGACAACATCAAAAATGGAAAATCTTCATGACCACAACACAACAAAATACGTTTAAAACACTGAGATCCCAACAAGCAGCCTGCTGGGGCCACCACATCTGTCATGCACGAGGCTCCCTCTTCTGAGTTTTCGATGAGAAGTCTTCAAAGTTCACTGTATCACTTCCTTACCAAAAATAAGACTTTAAAAAACTCCAACCCAGAACTGAGGTTTTGAACTCCAGTGAGATAGGAGTGTTGTCATAGCTGTAGGTTGCCTTTGGTCCTCAGCCTGTGGGGACCATGCTTCCTTTTCTGATGCACTGTCAGATGAGAAATTCCTCAGAATCCAGGAATTGCAATAGTAAATCAATATCTCATAGTGGTGCAGTTTTGGCAAAAGCAAAACAGAAACAAAACAGTAACACAAAACCATTGGGTGGCCTTTCGAAGGCCAGGCAGTGAGAACTGGTGGGGAAGGTCTAGAGCACTGTTTGTTGGAAGGGGGTTGGTGGTCTCCTGTCCATCATGTGTCCACCTCGCCATCAACGTTGTCTTGGGATGACAACAGAGAAGGATATGGAGCAACACATTTTACATTCACATAAGTAGCGTTCACATGGACATAATGCTCCCCGATGAACGTGGAGAAGATTGAGGATATCCTGGAGACCAGTTCAGAAAAAGATGGGCGCATTTCAGCTTTGGGGTGCCAGCATTTTAGCATCACTTCATACCTGTTTCCGAAAGAAATGCCGTGTGAGAGACACAATGGCAAGTGCATCCGTAAAAGTCATGAATTTCAGACATAATGGGGGACCCCGCCGAGAGTCTTACTTACAAGGCATCTGGGCAGTATTCTGGTTGCAAGAGTCTTCTGCCTTGTAACAAGTAGATGGTGATATCAAATGTGTTCACATCCGGATAGGGAGGAGCTCCTCGCGTCATGAGCTCCCAGAGAAGCACCCCAAAGGACCACTAATAAAACAAGACCGAGAGAAGCCAGGTGAGAGGAGGGCAGCCACACAGCTATGGAGGAAAAATCAGTAGGGCTCCGTAATTAATCCTGGCTTGACATATTTAACACCATTGCTATTTATGGTGAAAATTTCCCAAAAGACAACTAGTAAGTGCTATACATTTCATGGCCTGTTTAAACCAGAACGAGATGAGATAAACATTGCAAGTAATTAGAGTCTCCAGAAAAAAAAAATATGTGAAGTCTACATGACGATTAAGATTTAGTCTGTGGGTAGTGGAGTACATTTTTGAGTTCTTTCTTGTAGGGTTAAAGTATCAACATGTTCCTACCTTCTCCTTCAATAGTTTTCTCAGAAGTTTGGATTTTTATAAATAAAGGTGGCCTCCCAGAAATTAAAAAAATGGATTAAAAATTTTGTTTATGTATGCTTGTATGCCTGTGTGAGCTAATGTGTACCATAGAGGCTGGAGGGCATCAGATCCCCTGGAACTATTCTAGGTGGTTGTGAGCTGCCTGATGTGCGTGTTTGGAACAGAACCTAAGTCCTCTGCAAGAGGAGTCAGTGCTCTTAACTGCTGCTGAGCCATCCCCAGTTTTAGTGATCCAAGCCTCTTCTGGCCTCTGTGGACAGGCATGCATATGGTACACAAGCACACACAAAGGCAAAACACCAAACTCAAATACAATTAAAGAGACAGGAAATGTAACTGAATCTAAGGACAAAATGCTTGCTATGAAATCATGAGAAACAGAGTTCTTATCTTTAGTACCACAAAATGATGGGCAGGCATGGAAGTCTCTCTGCAATCCCAGAGCCTGGGAGGTGGTGACAGGGGATCCCTGGGACAAACTAGCTAGTTAGACTATCTGAACAGAGTGCTCCAGGCTCAGAAAGAGGCTCTGCTTCAGTAAATCCAAGAGAGAAAGAGTGAAGAAAAGACTAAGTGTCAACATCAGGCCTCCATAAGCAGCTCTCTTGTGCACATGCACTTACACACACACACACACACACACACACACACACACACACACACACACACACCCCAAAGGGAAAATGTAACCATATCTAAACACTAATGTTAAAAGAAAAGGTCTAAATTAGTGTAAGCAAAAATCTGTATTAGAAGCATAACTAATCAAATTGCTAGGCAACTAAGTTCTCTACTGAAAACTAATTTCAATAAACCTGAAAATGCTAAAGTGCCAGATTAATGCAAAACAGTTACATCAGTGCTTTATGTGGAGACCAGAGATACAAGGTGGGGTAAAGGGAATTCTAAAAATTCCCCAATATATGTGAATTCACACCAGCATAAACATCTAAAGAGTTCTTGACTCTCAGGTCTTGCCGTGCCTATTGAACTTCACGGGCATGCATTTTCTTGATTTAAAACTCCCTACTCAGAACAGCACAGGTCATGCATGTCACCCCCCCCCCGAGACATGACAAGGAGAAAGGTCAGTGTGTGCAAGTCACCCTGTGAAGAGGACTCAGAATACCAGTTCTTGCTAGGCAATGCTTTCAGACCACTCCCATATAAAAGAGTCAGTGGGAAGGGCATGAGCCTGGTGTGTGTGTGTGTGTGTTAGAGAAAGAGAATCCATATCAGAAAGAAGGAGTTTAAACCAAATATAGCTCTGAATACTTAGCAAAGAGAACGATGCATGGCTTTGAATCCTGAGACAGAAGGAAGCTGTCGGCCTCCAAAGACAGCTCTCCAGCTGTTGGAGTTGCTGATGCAGTCACATTAATGGTTCTTTACCTTTGCCCAAGTATAAGAGCCACCCATCCTGGTTTCAAGTGATTTATTTATTTTTATTTGCGTGTGTGTGTGTGTGTGTGTGTTGATGACTCTCATACATGCTTATGCTCTTTGGAGTCTAGAAGACAGTGTTGGATACTCCGGAGCTGGATTACAGGCAGTTGTGAGCTGCCCAGTGTGGATACTGGGAATTGAACTTGGGTCCTCCGGAATAGTGGTAGGTGCTCTTTAAAACTGAGCCATTTCTCGGGGGCTGGAGAGATGGCTCAGCGGTTAAGAGCGTTGCTTGCTCTTCCAAAGGTCCTGAGTTCAATTCCCAGCAACCACATGGTGGCTCACAACCATCTGTAATGAGGTCTGGTGCCCTCTTCTGGCCTTCATCTGTCTTCATCACACAGACAAAATGTTGAATACATAATAAATAAATAAATATTTAAAAAAAAAAACTGAGCCATTTCTCTAGTCACTACTCCTTTTTTCTTAAGCTAAAAGTGTTTGTGTGTGTGTAAGTGCACACATGCCATGGCAAGTGTGTAGAGGTCAGAGAATAACTGTCAGGAATCGGGTCTCAACTACCACCTTGTGAGATCAGGATGGGGAGCAGACTGAGGTCATCAGGCCTGTGTGCAAGCACCTCTACCTACCAAACCACCTTGCCAGCCCTTAAGAGCTCCCCTGTCCTTCTTTTGTAGGAATGAAGATACTGTCTCACACTGTAGTCTAGTTTGGTTTTGAATTGGCAGTAGTCTTCCCACCTCTGCTTCCTGATAGTTAGGTTATAACTATGAGCCATCCTGTCTGATTCAAAAGTCATTAAGATCATTGGATGCTTTGATCAAAGTAGAGAATACAACCCACCCCCCAGGAGGGAGCTAGGTAATTTCACTGTCAACTCAATCTCTCAAAATCAAAGTTTTCATGCAAATCTTATTCTTGCAAGTTATGGGATCAATGCTTAAGCTCTAGAATTTGAGTTAAAATTTAAGTTCACAGAACAGGAATCTATTGACCTTTGATCTTGTACAAGTAGGTTACTGTCCAAGTTACTAGATAGGTCCCGGACTGATAAACAGTGCTAACAGTATTGTGCAATAAGAACATGACTGTATTATAGACTGATGATAGAAAAGAGGTACAGCTGTGGTGAACAGTCAAAGGGCACCCACATAGATATGGGAAGAGTGAAAGAAAATGGGTCCTATGGAACTGGCAAAATTTGTCTCAGGGATTCATTGGGTGGGGTGGTGCAGCAGCAAGAGTATACGCATGAAGCTGGGTATGGTGCCAGGCACCTACAATCCTGGATGCGGGAAGCTGGGGCAGAGTATAATGGGTTCAAGTCCAGTATGAACTGCTAGAGACCCTGTTTCAAGCCCCTATCTCCCTCCAAAAAAAAACCTCATATATTTGTTTTATTAAATTTCTATACTGGAAGTCACATTTCTAGATCTGTGGAGTAGGGGACGTGAGTTAAGGTTATAATAGGACAGGAAGGTTTTCAATGATGAAAATGGGCTAAACTAAAATTGAGGCGACAAGACTGATCTATGTGCCTGGAGACTGTGACCACAAAAATGCTTAAGGCTAAAGGAGAATCTAGGCATTGGTGCTGTAGCTCAGTTGGTAGAGTCCTTTCCGAGCATGCATGAAGCTCCGGGTTCCACTCTCAGCATTTATGAAACCAGGCATGGTGGAGTATGCCTATAATTCTAGCACTCAGGAGGTGGAAGCAAAAGAATCAGAAGTTCAAGGTCATCTTCAGCTCTATTGTGAGTTTGGGACCATCCTGGGATATGTGAATGAGATCCTGTCCAAGGGTGGGGTGGGGCTGGGGAAGCTGGCTCACAAATCCTCAAATGGAGGATTCTGAATAAGAACAGGGAAGGGTATTTCAGGATAAGAGTCATGGAAACCTGTGGAGCTTGACTCCAGTGGAAGGCGGAAGAGTGTCTGCTGTATAGTGTAGCACATGGTAGCATCACTTCCTCCCCAAATTATTACTTTATTTAATCCTTAGAATGGGTTAAAAATGGCAATAACCTTGAAGTGTAAATGACTTTATAGCTGCTGTAAGGACAAGGAAGTCAGAGTTGTAAGAGGCCATCAGACCCAGGATCCAAAATGGAGAGGGAGCAGAATGGAGAAGAGAGACTCCTGAGCAAAATAGACCTTAAGCAAGGGCATCAGAAGGGAGTTGGAGAATCCAAGGGACAGGAGTTAGAGGGTCAGAGCTTACATAAAAACACTACAACAAAAACACTTGTTTGGTGGCCCACCTGTACCCAGAAGACACACATGACTCAAACAACTCAAAAATAAAAGGGGGTAAGGCCTGATTAGACATGTCAGCAAAAAAGATACAAGGATGATGCCAAGCACACAAATGTTCTCAATACTGGTATTCATCAGAGAAATCCAGATAAAAAAGGAAGCACAACTTTACTAGATTGACTTAACCTCCCCAAATGTGACCATGCCATGTGCAGGCAGGTGAGGATGCTGAATGCTGGGACCCACTGGGATCACCAGTGGGGAAATGAAATCAAGTAGCCACTCTCTAAAACATTTGGCACTTTCTTACACATTTGAATATGTAGGAGTACTACTCCTAAATATCTAAAACAAACAAAATACACTCACACAAAACTTTTAAGCAAATGCATTGGCAATTAAAATTATGTGTCAGTAACTGCCTAAACATAGAATCCTTCAGATGGTGAGTGAACAGATTAAACTTAGTATAGCTATACAATAACCCACTACTCAGAAAGACAAACTACTTTCTATAGAATATAGTACTGAAAAAAAGAGAAAGAAAATAGAACTACTAGATAGTTCATAAATCTCCACTTCTGGGTATATTTCTAGTACAACTAAAAAGATAAAACAATTGGTTTATTGCAGTGCATTGCAGTGTGACTCACAACAGTCAAGAAGGGTAAGAAACCCAAATGTCTACTAATAGACTGTTCTATTATATGCACAATAGAATTTCACTCAGTTTGAGAAAAGAAGGAAGTCTTTGTCATATGCTACAGCATGGCTAATCCTTGAGAACATCACATTAAGTGAAACAAGCCAGTCAATAAAAGGACAAATGTTTTATAACTTTGATTCTATGAGGTATTTATTTTGAAGTCAAAAGTAGAAGGGTAACCAGGACCTGGAAGAAAATGAAAAGGAAAATTTTTGTTCAAGTAACATTGTTTCAGTTTTGATGGAAGAAAAAAGTTCTCAAGATCTGTCATATCAAAGGTGTCACAGTTAACAGTCCTGCAGTAGATGCTTAAATGTGGATAAAATTGTAAATTTCATGTGTTTTCAGCCCAGTAAAAAATAAACCTGAACGTGGATCTGACCCATCAAAACTACCAATAGAACAATATGTATGGCCTCAATGCCTTGTTCTGAGTGAAGTTGGCATTCTCCGAAGGCTACTGATTATGATTCTGTTTACATAACACTCCAGGAAATATACTGTAGAGTCAAGTCAGTGATTCCCAGGTCCTGGAAGAGGCCGACTATAAAATGGCACAAGAACATTTGTGAGGTGACATACTGTTCTCTACCCAGATTGTGGTGGCAGTGGTGACACAATTGTCTCCATTTGTCAAAACTTGAAGACCTAAGAAGGGCCACAGAAAAGAATGTGTGATAGGTACTTGCAAAATGGTAATATCATTGATAGAAACTGAGGGGAGGATTTGCTAGATGAGGAAAGAATTTAATTTTGAGTATAAGAAAGTCCTGATGCTGATGATGACCTCCAGGCAGGGTCGAAGGTAACTGCTGACAGAATCTCAACTCCGAGGTCATTTGATCCCTGAGACGATCCTGAGGGAAAGCTACATACAGGAGGAGTGTGAAGGGAGACAGGCAATGAAGAATAAAGACAGTAAGAAATAATGATGCTACAACCAAGAAGCAGGAAGAAAACCAGGTAGTGCAGTGTCTAGAAACCAAAGGAAGTGGGTATTCCGAGGAAGCGCTGAGTGACCCTAGGTAATACCTTCAGAGAGACCATCAGAATGAGGGCTGAAAAAAGCCGGGAGCCTGAACAAGTGAGAATGCAGACTTTAGTGACGCGCAAAATGAGAGCCATTGGATGGTACAGGCTGGGCTTGTAATCTCCTGGAAACTGACTTTGATCTCACTCGAATGCACATAGTGTATTTGGTGAGGCCAAATTCTACCTGGGCATCAGCTAAAAACAGAGCCTGTCGATACACAGGCAAGCTTTTGCTTGTAGGACTCCACATACGTTCAACTAACTTTATGCTTTTGGAAACTTCCATGTCAACATTCGAAAGTATATGTTGCCTTTGAGGTGAAACCCTACTTGAATTATTCTATGCAAATAGCATTTGTTTGTCAAAGCCGCATTGCATGCGGCCTACATGTCACAGTATCATGGTGTCTTTCAGGGAGAGGGGGAGAAACTGTGCTGATACTCCGCAGTTTCTTTTAAAAGTTTTAGTTTTTGTGGTCTTTGGGAGAGGCCTTCTTTTGATGATGTCTACTTTATAGATTTTAGAATTTCTTGATTATCAGGATTTAGTCAACAATACTGGGAAAATTCAGCTAGATCATAGATACCATTGCCATTCAGTTTTAGCTCAGTTGGAACCCCAGAAAGTTCCCTCATGTTTATTTGTAATCAGCCTCTATCCCCATTTTCAGCCCCAGGCAACCAATGATTTCCTCTATTTATATTTCTACTGCTTTCTAGAAATGTCCTACAAATGAAATCATTGAACATTTTATCTTTCAAGTCTGCATTCTTTCACTTGACATCATTTTGGGAGTTTGATCCGCACGGCAGCATGTCAGTCATTCCTGTATACTGCCAAATAGTGTTGCACTATATAGGTATATCACTCTGTGTGTGTGTTGGGGGGTTCATATGTGGGTATGTGTGTAAGTATGTGGGTCCATGTGCATATGTGTGGAGGACAGAGGCCAAGGTCTATGTTGGGTATTTTCTTTCACTGTTCTATGCCTTATTTTTATTTTACATGTATGGGTATTTTGCCCGCATGTATGCATATCATGTCTGCATTCTTGGTGCCCACAGATGTCAGAAGTAGGTTGTAGACCCCTGAAACTAGATTGACAGAAGGTTGTTAGCTGTTACATGGATACTGGAAGGGCAGCAAATTCTCTTAACCGGCTAAGCCATCTCTCTAAGCCCCATCACCTTCAGTTTTTTGAGACGGGGATTTTCACTGAACCTGGAGCACCCCAACCCGAGTGGACTAGACTGACGGCAAGTCCCAGGGATCTTCCCCGTCTCGGGCTCCTCAGGGCTGGAACTGCAGGTGTGTATTGCCTTGCCCAGCTTTTATGTGGGTGTTAGGAACTACACAGGTTCTCAAGTCTGCACAGCAAGGGCTTTACTGTCTGGGGGCATCTCCCCAGCATAAAATCCATCACATTCCACTTACCCATCCTTCAGGTGGTGAATATTAGGGATGTTTCCAATTTGGAGCTATTATGACTAATACTACTGCAGCCATTCATACATAAATCTCTGTGTGGGCATGTTTTCTCTTCACATGCTTATTAGCTAGTTAGTCACACATGTGCTTGGTGTAATGCCCATACAGATACTGTGTATATTTTTAAAACTCGGTTGTTTCATCTTGTCTCCTTGCTATTGACTTGTTAACACTGGCTCCCTCTTGTGTAGGCATATTGGCAGTCAAGTCTGAATGAACGACAAATTCTCTAAGGGTAGGTAAGCTCTCTCTTCAGGCATTCACCACCCACCTTTGTTCCAGCTTCTCTAGCATTCATTTCTTTATAGTCTTTCAGTGTCAAAATCTCAGGCGTTAACCTCTACCATGTGCTACCACATTTTCCTCTTTTCTAGATCTCGTGTAGCCAGAATTCCCTTTACACTGCCATGACTTGTGACATACTTATTGATAACAAACTGCTAGTCACCTCACGTTACTGTCAATGCTTCCTCTACCTTATAGGATCAGAAATTAGATGACCACTTCTGTCCACCCCCTCCTCTAGCTGGCAGTGGAATGAGGTGATTTCTCACGAGTACCCTCAGTCCCTGTCTCCTGTCGTCTGTCAGCAGCTACCAACCTTCTCTTTTGAAGGTCACGTCCTGAGGGAACATTTCCCGGATGTCTTGTGTATTGGCAGCACAGATTTATCGGTGTATCCTTAAGGGTAAGACATCAAATGTTTTTCTACCTAAACATTACAACACTCGTCCTGACTTGCTGCCTGTGAGTAGAACAGCAAGCACATCCTGGGTTTCACACAGCACTCACACTCTGTGTGTGCCCTAGACTTTCGAACCACTCAGGTCCAAAGAGGCCAAAGCCAAAGCTCTTTTGCTCCAGTGAGAAGCAGTGGACTTGCTTCCCCAACCCCACATCCCTTTTGATGTGTTCTCTTCCTCTGGCTTCCACGTTAGTCTCTTTTTTGGGGTCTTCAGCTTCTCTGTCTCTCTCCTCACTTTAGAGTACAGATTCTTTCAAATAATTTCTTTTGAACTCTCATAAAAATATTGCTAGCCTAGATTTCTGTGTGTGATGATGTTTGGAGATGGGACCTCTGAGAGGTTATTAGGGCCTATGCACATAGCTCAGTGTGCTGCTTTGTTCTACAAATATTTTCGAATAAACAAGATAATTTACGAATACAGTTTGGTACCTACTGGACAATCAACTCCAGTTTTACAAATGAAGATACCCTGCAAGTAGTAGTGTTGAATTTTTGTTGTTGTTGGGTTTTTTTTGTTTGTTTGTTTTTTGAGACAGGGTTTCTCTGTGTAACAGTTCTGGCTATCCTGGAACTCACTTTGTAGACCAGGCTGACCTTGAATTCATAGAGATCTGCCTGCCGCTGCTTCCTGAGTGGTGGGATTAAAGGTGTGCGCCACCACTGCCTGGAGAATTTTTAAACAATTATGTTACCGTACAACTATGGGAATGAAAGTCAAGGAAGAGAAATTCAGGGATGATGACTACATTACCACATCTGATTTGGTGGTAAACTTCTGCGTTTGCAGGCTCTCTAAAGCCATCCACTTCACTGGCAGTTTGGCACCCGTTTTGTTGTGGACACTATAGTACTCTTTGTCATACACGTCTCTGGCAAGACCGAAGTCTGCAACCTTGACAGTGAAGTTTTCATCCAACCTACAGGAGAAAAATCATTACTGACTGAAGTAGAATAATTTACAACAGTGCTGAATGTCTACAGATTTAAGAAAGGTGGCTTCAGTATTAGAGATCCGTAATTTCCTCTGGCCTATTGACTAACACTAAATTACAGTGGATTTCCTCAGTAAAAATGCTTGACATTTACCATACAAATTCCACCGGCCAGAGAAAGACATCATGAATAACATGGCATTTTGCTATAATGTAGTTCTGGAGAAAAGGGGAAGCTGCCTTCCATCTACCTTTCCATGGTTGCAGAATAACTAAGGCATCAGGCTATCTGATGCAGTCACTATTCTTCCCTGGTTATCTTACCGACAATACGTTCCTTGGAATGAACACGCCATGCATGGTACTGCTACTTTGCCCTCTTTTGTTCTCAAACATGCTAGTCAGCACATAAAACTCCTATGTACCATCAGTGAGGTAATGAGGCAGAAGGCCTAAGAAAGCTGTCATGTTAAAAAACAAAACCCAAAAAAAGTTTTCTGCTATCTAAGGCTGTGCAGCCCTTGTTTAATGCAGTTTTATGACGTTACCCTGACCAAAATCTAGGTAGAAAATTAATAGCGTAGCTTTTTCATTCACACATACCAGGAGCCATGAATCAGTGCTCTGCAAGGCAAAGCAGAGATCCAATTATAAACTGTTGACTGCTGTTGTTACACAGCCAGGCAGCCAGACACAAATAAAACTTCTTTGTATATTCATTCCCAAATACCATCTTTGGTAAGGCGTCTGCAGGCTGACTGCAAGTCTGCTGTTAGGAGCTGCACTGCATTGGTATTCCTGTTACCAGTTTTTCTTTGTCACCGTCTAAGGCTGAAGATCAAATTCCCTCTCCCCATCACTAATACAGTGTGAAACCACAACACTGGCGACTGCTGGTGGGAAGGGCCCAGGAAGGCTGAAGTGTGGAGCAGCTGCTGGAGAGCCCCCGTGGAGTAACCTTTTAAATGCTTTGTTTGATAAAACTAAAAACCCCTCCCACATCCCCAGCAGGGGCTTACACATCTACTCAAAATCTTCAAGGATATTCAGACTTTGCTTCAGAGAGAAAAAGGAACATCCTTAATAGCATTGAGTAGTGAGAAACAAACATTTCATTTGTACTTTGTGCATGGTGATATTTTCATACTTACATGCAGTTTCTCGCAGCTAAGTCTCTGTGGACAAACTTTTTGCTGGCAAGATATTTCATGCCTTTGGCTACTTGAAGACCAAATCCTATAAGATCTTTGACAGTTGGGTTCTGCAATCAAAGAGAGTTAGGAAAGCATAAACTAACAATGTTCTTAGGATACTGTAATGTTTATATGACTTATCTTGTCTCAAATAATAACTCATGCTCCATGGAGAGCCATAACTATTTGTTAACTAGTACTGTATACAAAGTGTAAGGCTAGATTTTTTTTTAAAATAAAGATATTTTGTTATTTCCTACACACTTCTGTTTGGGAGGTGTTACAGGTTCTGCTTTCCAGGTGGGAAAATGCAGATGTTTTAAAATGTAGGTTTTATTATTCAGCGTGTGTGATGAGACAAATTGATCAGGAGGCAGCTCCTGTTGAAATGATAGTTTGCAGAAGGCCAGCTCTGATTCAGTAGCCATCATGGAGCTTGTGAGCATAAGGTTCCAACAAGAGCCCAGACTGAAGAGCTGCAGTCCCTGTATTACACACAGCCCGAGGACAGGCCACATCTTGTAGCTTAGACATCTCCTTAAGACATATGTGTGAGGTACCAGCAACCACTCTCTGGGTTTTGAGAGGCCAGCTCCTATTCTGGAATGGACAGTAGGGCATCTCTCCCACATCTGAATCCTGGGAGAACAGGGCTGCCGAGATGGTAGCTCATCTAAACTGACTGACAGCCTCATCAGAGAGACAAGGGTTAAAGTGAGACCTTCGCAATGTCAGTTTCACTACCTGCAAAGAACTGGCAGTCTGGGGTGCTCTATTCTTTTGGCTGAACAGAAAGTATTTCTTTATAGTCCCAGGACTTATTTAGCTTAATGTTTATAAAGTCATTTTTGATGAGAGCAAAGCTACTTGGTTGACTCCCACGGGGACATGGGCAGCAAGGCCACGCCTGCGGCTATGACGTCAGCTCAGTTCTAGGAGTTCTTCAGTCCACGCTCCTCAACCGCGAACCCCAAGGCTTGCTCAGCGTTATGTCCCAGTTAAAGGGTCATAAAGAAAATTCACAGCCACATGAGCCATGGTCCTCTTTTGCAACTTTGAGCTCATTCATTCAATTAACATTTATTAAGAGCCTATGTGCCGAGCACTGGAGCCACAGGAGGGAGCAAAATACACAGAACTCCTACCCCGTGAGCTAGTGTGTATGTAAACATACATATTTAAGCTGATTATTTGTTTATTGTCTAGTAAACACTATTCATTATAATATAAAGTATGATACACCTATACTTTAAATAAAAATAGATGAAACATACCACAATATATTTTAACCCAAATTTTCTAAAATATTATTTCAATATGTGATCAATATAAGGATTATTAATGAGATATTCCTCCCTCTAAGACAGCATGTAGCTATGTAGCCTAAGCTGGATTGGCAAGTAACTTTTTCTGACACTCAAACACTCGTATTGGGGCTGAGATGAGGGTTCAGTGGGTAAAGTACTTGCTTTACAAACAGGAGAACCTGAGTTCAGATCCCGGCACCTAAGTGAACTGTAGAGAATTTGAGACTAGCCTGGGCTCCAGAGTAAGTACCAGGTTAGCCTGAAGTACAGCAAGACCCTATCTCATCTGCCAAAAATTGAAACAAACATGTTTAAGGAGTGGCTGGCTGACAGCTGATTTGTTAATCTATAAGCTTAGTAGAGTACTTACGTGAGTCTCATTCCGAATGAAATTTCGAAGATCTCCGTGTTTCATATATGGTAGAACCACCAGTGGGGAGCCTTCACTCCGAAGGCAGATCCCCAAGAGTGAGAGAACATTGGGGTGACTGAAGTCTTTCATGATGATTCCCTCAGTCAGAAACTGGGAGACTTCGCCTATATCTGTGATTCCTGTGGATTGCAGTGTTGAGACATTAACTCCATTATAGGACAACAACCCCCTTTTCAACTTTAGATAGCAAGGGAATGTGAGAACAAGCTGGTGACACCTTGTCCGGATGCTTCAACCTTAGGGTGTTCTTTCTACAGCATGTCTGAGTGAACGGTGTCCTGGGCAGAAAGCTTTTTTTTTCTTTTTCTTTTTCTTTTCTACTTTCCTTACCCATCATGAGGGTTGCATCTGAGAGTCCTACAACTAAGAACTGATTAACAACCGAACAGCACAATGTCATCTTTGAAACATTTTATTATTATGTGTGTGTGTGCGTGTGTGTGTGTGCATGTGTTTGTGTGTGAGTGTGTGTGTGTGTGTGTGTGTGTGTGAGAGAGAGAGAGAGAGAGAGAGAGAAGAGAGAGAGAGAGAGAGAGAGAGAGAGAAAACAGTGTCCTCAGAAGTGGGTATTGGATCTAACTGGGAGTTAGAGTTAGAGATGACTGTGAATTGGTGAATGGTGAATGCAAGGAACAAAACCCGAGTCTTCTAGAAGAACAGGAAGTTCTCTTAACTGCTAAGCCATTTCTTTAGCCCTTCACAACACTTTTAAAATGAGCTTTATAGGCATCGGAGCCTTCAGAAATGGAGATCTGAGTGTCAAAAGGAAGCATTTCTTTTATTCTTGGGTTTGATGAAAAATTGAGAGTTGTGAAAAACATGATTGGACCAAAAGTCCATGACATAATGGATGATAAGGGAAGCCAGTCAAGCATGTCTGCAAGTTTACTCCTCTCTGTTACCTGTCCCTTCTTCCTGGGTGTAAGAAGGACCCCTGCTAGAATAAGGGTCTTATGAGTGGTGATCAGGCAATATAGGAAAAATTTTGTGATCACTCAGCTCAAAAACAGGAAGGAAGGGGAGGCTCCAAATACTATTTCAAGGTATTATGCCTTGGTTTTGAGAAGAGTTTCTATGCTGTCTTGGTGGAGAGATGTTCTAATTTTTAAGGCCTACTTTGAGAAAAAAAGGAGACCTGGGGTCAAGAGGCCAGAGAAGGTCAGGGAGAGGCCTGTCAAATGCTCCTTAGTTCAAGAACTCAGTGAACCAAAGCCCCATATTGTAGGACACTGTTTCCTGAGCCTCCACAGCATCACACTACACAGTGCCATCAAGGCACCGCTGGCAGCCTCTTTCGTAAAACAGAGTACAGGATACAACTGGTCTCATGTAGAAGCATAGAATGTCTTATACAGATACAAAACAAAGATGCCACGACTCCATCTGGATAGCATCTGGGGCATAGGCTGTCAAGTGCTTTGTCATTGGTTACATACTCTTTGGCTTCATGGGCCATGTGGTGTCTGCTTCAAACACTTAACTCTACTGTTGAACCATGAAAGTAGTTATAGACAGCAAACTCCTGGGTCTCAGTAAACTTTACCCATGAAAGCAGCTTCATGGCCATAGTTTAATGATTACTTATCTGTTGAGGATCAATCACCACATGGCATATATAAGTAGCTGCCCCCCCTTTATGTACTGAGGATTGAACTGAGCCCTGCATATGTAGGTACCCCACCACTGAGCTAAGTATTTTCCAACTAAGTGGGCTGTGTGTGTGTGTGTGTAGACCCAAGAATGACATTCATTGTCCTGCTGCATTGCTCTTGGCACCATTCTTTAAGACAGGGTCCCTCACTGAATCTGGATGGCCATCAAGCCCCAGTGATCCATTCCTGTCTCTGTTCCCCGCCATACTGGGGTTACAAGCATATACGGCCAATCTCGACTTTTTATGTGATCCGAACAGTGGCCCTTATGGTTCAGAAGCAGTCGCTGTTACTCACTGAGCTCTCTCCCCAGTCGCTGTTACTCACTGAGCTCTCTTCCCAGCCCCTACATAGTTAGTTTTTTAGCACAGTACTTTCTAATCAGTTCTAGAAAGACCTACGGAGGGAATGAGAGCTCACAAATGAGGAGTTAACAGCATTAACATAAATCTCAATAGTATCTCTTCGGTGCTCATGACAACGTTGGCAGCCTTTTAGAAACATAATGCATTCTGAGACCTGGAAGAGGTGATGGAAGTCTATGTGGACTGACAACAGCCATCACATAGCAACGACAGAAAGATTTCCTGGGGTTAGGACTGTTCTGAGTGAAAATGGTAGCACTTCTTTCTTATGAGGTCAGTTTATTGGGAGTATACGTAATCTACCACAGTGTGCTACTAGATTCCATGTGGACTGTCCCTTTAGTTACCTTGTGATCAGACATCCAACAAAATGAACCGTACAGAACGATGCTCACCATGGAGATTAGGTTCATATTGAAAAGGGCAGAAGTAATTCTGGTATTAGAGTACCTCGCAGGGAAACCTCTTATTTATACATTTCAAGATTATTAGTTCTAATACAAACCTGTAATGCAGCTGGCTAACAGTTTTCAGGTTGCTTACAATTCTAAAGCAGAAATCAGAGAGGAGAAAAGCAAGCATGTGAGGTCTGTTTACTAGGGTGGAGCCAGGAATCCCCTCATATGTTGTACAACATAGCAAGTTTGGGCTGCAATTATGTCTCTGCATCAATAAAGACTAAGCTGATGTTTAAAAGCATGCCTTGGGTTTTAAAGAAAGTGTGCACTTCACCTTAAGAGTTTTCTCAGTAACAGGCAAAATTTAGAAAATTAAGAAATATTGCATCATGAACAGAGGGCAGGTTGCATTTCCTTAGGAAATTTATTTCTGTGGAACACCTCATTCCCTAAACACATGGATAAATGAGGAATTACCATACTTATGATTTTTCAATTTTCTGCCAGTGCATTTCTCTCCAGTTTGTATTATTTCAGCTTTTAATCTTTTTTTTATGGAAGTTGTGGTTAAAAAGTAATTATGGCAGTGTCTCTGGGCAAAATGAGTCATTACTATGGTATGTGCCAACGTGCCTCCAATAGTTTCCACAAATGTCATTTGCAAAACAAATATTATAAGTCTAACATGGCTAAGTGATACCCAGTTCAACTGAGAGACACACTGCTCCTCCTCCCTTACTTGTTAGTTGTCCATGGGGTATTTTCAGAGGGTCTATCTCAGTAAGTGTTTAGACTAAACAAATTTCCAGGATTAATTCCACAATTTCATCGGTAGATGATTTTTTTTCCACAAGGGAAAGTATAAATCAACACTTCATTATACGCTGTCAATTTGCAAACCACAAATGTGCCCGTCACTATTAACTGCAACTTACTATTCAAGGATTTCACAGCACAGTGAATTTTCTTGCCATCATTGTCCAACAGCGTCCCATGATAAACACAGCCGAAATGCCCTATTAAAAAAGAGAACTTGGCTAGAGTTATATGATACTGGCTTATATAATAATTATTTATTAGGACTTAAATCTCCTTCCTCTGTAAGACAAAAAAAGTAACATTTCTGATGACACTTTTATTAACAATATCACTCTGTACGGTACATGTGTTTGGATATAAATATAGATGCAATACATTTATTTCCACGGTATAAGCAATATGATTATTTAATATATAGCAATATGTTTTTTAAAGGTTAATCTATTAAAATGTTGAATCATTGTGGTATCACCGAACACAATAATGGCTTCTGCATGAAAGAGGTTTATTACTTTTAAGGACCAAATACTATTTAAGAAAACACGTAAATAATTTGAATAACTTGAATAAACATAAAATAAGGCCGTTACATCCTAGTAAATGATTATAAATAAGGCGTTATAGAGCAAGGGTTTCCCCTATTAGTCACTGGTTAATATGTAAGTCGGGCTGGCAGGAATCAAGAGGCAGTTGCCTAAATGAAGAAGATCCCCTCTGAGTCACTGCATGCCCTTCCCTCTGACTTTACCCACTCACTTCCCCGATAGTAGCCTTTCAACAGCGGCAGTAATTTTTCCCAGAGGTGTCAAATGTCTGATAGCTGTGTAAGTCAGTCAATTAATTCATGGAGTCATGCAAGCTGTCCTGAGTGCTCAGTATATGAGTATCAGGCATGGGGCTACCCTCTTATGACACGAAGATGAATGAGATAAGCCCATGCTCACAAGTGCTCACAACTTCCCTTGAAAAACATATAAATAAGTAGTAGTTAATAGTGATAGCTTCTTAATGACCATGTTAACACCGTCCATGATAAAAAATGTTCTGATTTTACAATGCCCGGGGCAAGAATACATTAGTGAAGCTGCATACTCCAGCACAGGCACACTTAACTGGATTTACACGCTAGTAATAAAACGCAGACACACACTTGTGCACAGAGGCCACTTTTCAGGGAGAAGCAACTCGCTCACAGCTCAGCTCTGGAGTGTGAGAGGACACTCACACATGGCCCTGCCAGTTTCTCCCGCAGCATGCTGACAGATGCCTGTATAGCTTCTTGTAAAGCATTTAGAATTAAAGGGACCAGGAGTCGTTCAGTACTAAGTGTAAAGGGATTTTCGAGGAGACTTTATGTCATCGCTTCTGGTTGGTTTCTTTTTCCTGACAAGTATTTCCTCCTATAGTGTTTTTGCTTGCAGTTATTGATGCTCTGGCTAGCTTACTGCAAATGGTCATTCTTTGTGTGAAGAAAATTGGAGTGCACTGTGGAGATAATATATGTTGCCTTGCATCAGGGCAGGACTATAAATTCCCTGCCTTCTGATGCTGTCCAGCACTGCACAGGCACTGTACACTAGGACTTCGTAGACTTTGTTACTGCTCTCATAGAAAAGATGGAAGGGATAAAGGAGTGAAGAAATTGGCCTGATTTTTATCAGTAGGCAAGTGACACTTTCCAAGCAACTGTAGTTAGTGTGAGAAATATGAGGGAGAAATGAGATTATTTACTCCCATGTTGGGGATGTTATCCAGTAGCTTCCATGCACAGCAAAGTCTCCAAGGATGTGCTTTTTTAAGTCTGCATTTCTGCAGGACAAAACCCGAACACCTCATTATCGGCGCTATGTCAGGGGCCCTTGGCATTGCCTAAGTTCCTAATCTGCAAATCAGGAGATAAAAGACTTACTGGAAAATTGTATTTAACAGAGAGTTGAGTGGAAACACTTACCTCTTCCTATGACTTCATTGAAATGCACAATCAGGCTACTGGGCCCAATCACTACATGCTGAACTGCTTGGACCAGCTCTGGATTTAGAGCGCTGAGGTCAATGTGAACAGTATTTTGTAGTAATGGGCTGGACATATCAGAATCTCCACTCGTGAGGATGGGGGACAGATCTGTCAGAGGATACTGTACTTGTCTGCACGCTCCATTCTGAGAGGAGTTGGGAAACTGTTCTGCAAGATAAAGCACATAGACACAGCTGTGAAACCTCCCCCCCCCTGCATGCAGCAGGCATCAGGGGTGACAGAGGGGATCAAAACAATAATGAAATGTGGATTTTAATATTAAAGAAATCACTGAGTTCAGTGAGGCTGGGCACACCCTTTACAAAGGAGTGTCTTGAGAAAAAATGGTAATGAATTAGGGAAAAGGGTGCATATGCATAGATACTTATATAGAAACACAGTTTATAAAGTGCTTAGAAGTTCTCTTTAAAGTAGGCAGTGTTATGAAAGCTTGTTGGTTCTATTGGTTTCCTTGGTTATTTCTTGTTCGATCAATAACAAAAAGTCATGCTTGAAGTTCATTTTAAAATGTATTCCACCTTTAAAAATTAGAAGCAGTGTGGAGAAGTGATGGCTTCTAGGGAAAAGAGTAAATTTTCCTTAAGGGTGAAGGCCCCAGTGAGGAGCATGCTCGACTATACGGCCCTACCCCCAGGAGTATATTGGCAGCCCATATTGGACTATATTAGTTATTAAAAAGAAAAACATGTGTGTGTGGGGTAGGAAATCAGGGGGAGGAGTGATGGTAAAAATAATCAAAACATATTGTATGAAATTCTTAAAGAATTAATAAAAATATTATATTAAAAAACAAAAGAAGCAAAAGTGGTTAAGCAATTGCCCAGTGATAAAGAAAATGAAAAAAAAAACGCTCTTTGAGATGACCACTTATATGGAAATTATTAGTATTATTGAGACCTATATGAATTCCTAGACAAGGAAATATGTGTAACAAAATATATACAATCAGTACAAGCTGAAGACCCATTTCAAAAATACTTGGAATCAGAAATTGTTCAGAATTTGAATTTTCTTATATTTTGAAGTACTGGCATGGGCTTTATTGGTTGGTCATCCCTGATCAATCTGAAATTTGAAATGGAAAATATAAAACTTTTAAGCCCGATACTTCAAAGTATCATAAGTCTTAAGGGCTGGGAAGATGGTTCAGTCTGTAGGAACACTTGCTTTACACACAGGAGGACCTGAGTTCAAACATCCCCAGTTCCCACATAAGCAAAATCGCATTGGGGAGCCAAGGCAGATGGATCCTAAGAGCTTCCAGTCACGCTAGCAAATAAGGTGAACTTCAGGAACAGTGACAGACCCTGTCCTAAGGTAATAAGGCCAAAAGTGATTGAGAAGGCACATGACATCTTACTCTGGCCTCCACATGTAGACACATGGACATGCACCCACACACTCATGCATCAGCAACACACACACAGACACACACACACACACACACACACACACACCCTCTTACAGAGTTTTAAAATGATTTTTCATTTTAAAATTTTGGGTTATAATTTTCAACATGTATCTATAATTGTATATTGCTGGAAATACAGAAAGCTACATTCTCAGAACTGAGAGCCTTGCACAGTAGTGCTAAGTTCTCATCTTGTGGTAGTGGTCACAGAGTGTTACGGCTACTAAGAGCAGAGAGTTCGGACTGTGTTAGTGTGCCATATCATTGTCCATTTGAGGGCATGTGAGCATGGCTGTTTCCCGTTAGCCCGTCTTTACAACCAAAGCACTGTGAGAACTTTAAGATTTCTTTTGCAAAGGAACAACACTTTCGTGCCAAAGTTAAGGGGCTGTGGCACCGAGTGCTCTTAATCCCAAATGAGACAGAAACCACTTGCTGCTCTGCCCTTCCCAATGGCAGCCATCACCCACATCAATGGTGGGACACCAGGATCACAGCAACTGGCCGCAGGGTGGGTGTGCTTGGGCCCGTGTGTGCATGTGTGCGTGTGTGCGTGTTTGCATGTGTGAGATGAAGGAAAGGTCAGGTGAGTGGTTCTCCAGTTCTACCATCACACAATATTGTTTGCTTGCAAATAAACAAGAGAATCAGAACACAGGAAAGCTGATGATGTCATGTCTAACCCCACTTATGCATGTTTAGTACTTTCCTCAGTACATCTTTTGGTTAATAATACTTACTTAGCCAGACAGTAAGTCTCAAAACTGCCTCTGGAAACTTTAGAGTCATAATAATCAGTAGCACAAAACAAACAAATGCGACCTCAATGGAAGGCTCTAGAACATTTAAGAGGCTCCTCCAAAGCCGGTTGGGTAAAGAAAAAAAGGAAGACTCCATTTCCTGGCTGCTCCTTCAATGGCAAGGAATCAGGTTCTCCAAACTTCCCCAGTGATCACACATGCAAATGGGGCTTCTCTAACCCAGCTCCTTCCTTCTCACTTTCCAGACCTTTGCACCCAGAGAGCAGAGCTATAATTTCCCAAGGCCCAGGGAACAAAGGTCCTCCCTAAGGGAAGTTCTGCAGACAGAGCGGAGCCTTTGTTAAATTCAAATACACAGAGTCGCCAATATAGAGCATCCATGTAGACCAAGACTTCTGGGACGCCATGGAAAACATTGTTCTTACCAGCTACAGAAAGGAAGGTCTGTACTTGCTGTGGGGCAGGTTTGGACCCCCAGGCCCTACTGCTCTTCCCTTTGGGTAACCCTCTTTTGCCCTTTCTCTGTCTCCAAGAAGCAGATTCAAAGCAAGCAGGAGGGAGGAGTTTGTTTTCTTAGCCACGGTGACAAATGTTTGGCAAGTGAGGAATGTAAAAGATTAAGAAATCTTACATATATTACACATGCAGGCATGCACACATGCATGCACACACACACATGCACACAGTAATAATAATAATAACAATAATAATTTTAAAAGTGAGAAAGCAAGCTGGTTCAGGAGGTAAATGTAATTGCTTACAAGCCTAGTGAGCTAAATTTGATACCTGGAACCCACATAAAGGTGAAGGGAGAGAACCATCCTCACAGAACTTTCCTTTGGCCATACACAGACAGATGTGTGCATGAACACACACGCACACACACACACACACACACACACACACATACACATACCACACAGTTTAAAGATGAATAAAACCATGTGTGTGCTTGTGTGTGTATATATACACTGTGCATTTGTGCGGAGGTCAGAGGTCAGTGTTGGGTGCCTTCCTCAATCACTTTCCACCCTATTTCCCTAACTGAATTTGCAGCTGCTCGGCCAATGGACTCTTAGGATTGGTGCCCGACAGGCCCAGGGCATGTGTCTTTTATGTGATCTCTGTAGATACAAACTCAGGAGCTCAGGTCCTCTTTCTGGGGCTGTAAACTTTCCATAGGCAGTCAGCTCCCCCACTGAGGATAGCTTTTTAAGAAGCAATTAGTTGTAAACCTCAGTAATCCCAGGTTAGAGGTATTAAACATGGATATGAAAGACTAATTATATTTAAATTTTAAAAGCATGCACTAAGCTTGATTTGTTCACATTCTTAAAGGATTGGATTTCTTTCCAACAGTGACTAGAGTCATTTTGGGCATTAAAAAATCTCCAGAGAACCAACCTAAGTCTCAGGAAGGGCAACAAGCGGTGAGAAACTTCGAATGCTGCCTGTCTCACTGCTGGCATATTTGCCTGGATGAGCAGCCTCTGATTCCTCGGTATCCACAACTGTCTGTGACTCACTTTATTTATCCAGTGGTAAATATTCAACAGGGAAATGCTTGCACTTGACTCATGTCCTGGAACTTCTAAAGATAATGGCCCTGATACAATATGGACATTTTGCTTTGTGCAAGACGAGTTTAAATAAAACAATGTGAAATGCCCTGGCCAACCTGCCCATTCTTTGGTCTGCTGTTTTGCAAAGCAGATGATGTTGATGAATAGCGCCACTGGAGGTTTTTCTTGGATAAGACTCAAAATATATTCAGGTCATAGATGGTTGTGGGTAAAAGCCATGCTCATTGAAAAAGCTTCAAAAGGCTACTAATGGTATAATTCAAAAGTTTTTTTCCCCAAATACAGCATTTTAAATTTATATTTAAATAGAAGTATTTTATAACTATGCTCTTCCTGAATGGTTAAAGAGAGCGTCTCGATTTTTTAAGCATTGATTGCCCTGAGATAAATGACTTTGCTCAGATGATTCTAATGTGAATCTGGCTGTGTGTGAACAGAAAGCTTGCAGATGCTAAAATTCCAATATGATACCTGCATAAGTTTGATTTTAAAGTGAAGGCCATGCAATTCTGCATCAAGTTAAGTATTCTTTTGGCAAAGGTCAACCTTTTTTTTTTTCTACTTGTATAAAAATATAAGGAAAAAACAAAAAGCAAGAACAATGCCATAGTTCACAGAGGTCTATGGATAGATATTTCTCAGGATAATAAACTGGATTATACCTTCTGGAAAAGTAGCTCTGTAGTCTACAGACTCATTTGAAACCATCTCCGTAGTTGGACTTACACTTCGGGCACTTACAAGCCTATCCAAATGAGGAGTGTGTACTCTTGCGTCATAGCGAACTAATTCACTGCCCAGATCTTAAAACAGAGAGAAAGAGAGAGCTTGTTGAAGACTTGGTTATCACAGGTCTCAGCGCAAGAAGTCACAGGCTATATGAATGTTTATTATACAACCCATATGTCCCCATGGCAACACTGAATATAATCACTGTACTTCTACGGCAGCTTCTTAGACAATACCAAAATATGCACCTTTAATATGCTTTCTCTTTCTCAGCCACAGGAAGAGCCCGAGTAATAATAAAAGTATTACTGATATTGAGACCACACCGACAATCAATCCTGTGAAATTCTGATCTGGTTGAACAATCACTTTTCCAAGGACAGTTGAAGAGACTGCTTGCTTCCACTAGAAAAAAAATAAGAAGGGAAAGTAAGAATTTGGCCAAGACCGATACAAAATATACTATCTATGTGGAACCAAAGTTTCTCTGTGTTCCCATTAGCACCTGGGGGTCACCATCCTAGAAGTTGCATTATGACATTCAGAACAAGAAATTCCTCAATTTTGCCCCAGTGTTCAGGTAATTATGAAATATTGATTAACGGAAGCACAGCAATGATGCTTGGATAAATAATAATAGTCTTTGATCCTGAGGAACTAAAGTATATATGAAGGGAAATGGATAAGATCAATTATTCTAATGACACCATAGAATTATGAACAAATAAAAATTAATTATGTCCCATTTGGGAGGGTGGAGTGCATAGCAGAAAAGATTTCTCATAAGAAGGAAAAGCATATTATAATAGGATAATAAAGCCTCATATTATCTTTATTTCACTTTGATAATAATCTCATCGTCATTTTTTCCAGCCCCAGGGCTTTGTGATTTTTAAGATTAAAGGTCATTTTGAAATTTCTCCTCTAGTTTCCACATCAGTCTCAGATTTTGTAATTCTTTTGTATATTTCCATTTCCTAACATTTTCAGAAGACTTCAGGAGCCACTGAAAATTACTTTTTCTTGGGCAAGCAATATCTGGTATACATAAAGTAAGGTATCAATCAGCCATAAAATGGAATGAACTACAAAACACTTGCCAAGTAAAATGAGCCAGATGCTAAAATACAAATATGGTATGATTTGACTTGCATGAAATACCTAGATCAGCAAATTCATAGAGAAAGAAAGTAGATTATAGGTTACGGGGGCTGTTGGAGATTAGGGCATGGCATTCTTGTTCACTGGACACACAGCATCTGCTTGGGAAGCCTTTTGAGTTACACAACACTGATTGTTACTCATATGACAAATATAACTCATGTTTCTGAATTGTATATTTAAAATTATTAAAAAGGCAAATTTTATGATATACGTGTGTTACCGCTATTTAAAGAAATTAACAATGGCACCATATCAAGTCTATTGAATTGTATACTTCAAGTGGCAACTTGTATGGTATGTAAGCTATATCACAATAGGATATTAAAAGTAATGAAGGCGTATTCTTGTTCTGTGTTGTCTGATTTAGCTGTGTACGTAGAAGAAGATAGTATTCAACAACTGAGTTTCCACTTTCCTCTGCCAAGCAGACACATCTCCTTTTATTTCCAGAGTTCCATGCGCTGGGACCACTGAAGTGGGAAGGCCTCTTGGCTGGGCGAAGAGCGGGAGAAGGGGCTCTCTTGTGTTTGCCCTTGTGCCTTCTGAGAATGACAGCGCATGTTGGCAAGAGTATGGGGTGGCGGAGAAGTAGTGTTGGTAAGATGACTTCTGAGACTTACACTTCTAACCCAGGGGAAAGAGACAGTGTGATTAAAAAAAAAAAAAAAACGCAACATTTCTCAAATCACAGCTAGGAACTGAGGCTGAGCTGATGAGCCAAAGTCAACACACAAATGAGCCTTAATGATTTATTTTAAGCCTACTGGTGACATAATTACCCTGGCGTCCTTATTTACATCATGAAAGGCATGCAGGAACCCCACCTCTATATTTAGCTCGCTGTTCAGTTTCAGCAGGTCATTGGGGACCGTACATAAAACAGCTTCGGAGTGCCAGTGTATACTCTCACAGCTCCGATTTCCCACTCTCAGCACTTCACCTTTGACCGCTTCAGGGTCAATATCATTTCCCTGAAAGGGAAAGAGAAAACAAAACAAAATGGTCATTAACACTTCACAGGTCAGTAGGTAATGCTGGCAAGTTTAGAAGGCACACAAGAACACAGCGAACGTAGATGATGTTTTCCAAGACGTCTGATTTTTACGGTATTCATTTTCAGGGGGTTGAGCCAGCTGAAAGGGAGTGTGAGCATTTCAGGACACAAACGAGGTAGGAATGAGAAGATGCGCTATCCCAACAGATTATTTTAGAGAAAAGGAAAGGGGATCTTGCTTATGTCCTTATTTTGAAAACTGTCATGCATAATCATCTTATTACTGTCTTCAGGCCGAGTATGGGTGTTTCACGAAAAGAAAGCCGTTTTGAGTTTAGTGGCTAACCCTGTGGAATTGCTTAACACTACCTTTTGTAATGATTCACTTTTAGAATCACACAGAATGCTTTGAAAAATACCAATGCCAAGGTCTCATCTCCAGAGAGCTAATATAACTGCCTCATCGATACATTCCTTTAGCTGTTTGGCTGGGAAATTCCTTTTCAGTCTTCTTGCCTGGTTGAACCCTGAACATAAGTAAATTTATTTCAAAGAAATTCCCTGAAGATGCAATCATTAGGACTTGAGAGTACAATTACATTATTTTGAACAATTATATAGTTACTTGAGGACTTTTAAACACTACCCAATTTGACATAGTTAACTTGAGTTAGCATCAGGAATGTGTAAAACATCAGCATTTTGTTCAAGAGACCAATCATTAGCCTTAGGAAAGAACTGCAAACATAAGTACAATTTTTCATATCAAGACTTAATGAGTAGTTATTTATTAAACAGGTTGTTACTTGGACGAGAGAGCTATCAAAACCTATTACTATTTTTCTTATGGACAAAGAACAGCTCCTAATAGAGACAGCCCAGCCCTGCAACTTTGTTTTACATACTGAGTGTGTCCGCCGACAGCTTTCCCTTACAGTGCCTCGTGGATTTTAAGGTGGGAAGGTCAGATATCTTTCTAGAAAGAGGAATACCTGAAAGAAGGGGCTTCTTTATATTCCGAGAACCCGTGGAAGAAATGAATGCACACAAACCTTATCCTTATCATATTTCCAGAGGTGGTAGGAGCAATCTATTGATCTAGGTCAGCCACACAGGGTAATTCAACAGAGAAGCACATAAATCTCACGGGGCACTTTGGGGCTTGAAATGACAACTTGTTGGTTAGGTCTAGGAAGGGCGCAGGCCTTACTCACAGATTGGAGGGAATTCAGAGAATGACAGAGAAAAGAGATTAAAGAGCTGGAGGGCTTGATTTATGAGAGAACCACTCACATGTGCCTGTGGGCTTAGGTAATAGCTAAGGTGGGGGAAGGGAGGCCCGCAATGCATGTCCCTCTCCAGAACTCATTCTTTCAGGCTTAGGATCTCCTAGGATCTTAAAACAGAAGAATAAACAGCCGAGAGACTGACTCCTTCTTGATTCATAACCATCAAGGAGCTCATGATGAGTACCGACTTAGAGAATATGTTACCACAAGCATTGTATATGAAAACTGCTTTTAAAGTTGAAAACATAGATATAGTAAGAGCAATCGCAGCAGCTGTGACAATAAAAGAGGAACTGATATCAAAGCAGGAAGAATAAAAATAGATGCAGCTTAATTTTTGTATTTAAAGTACATGTAGCTTTATTAAGCTATGGAAGAGATGTTTAAGACTTTCATTATTGATATCGACTAGTTATTAAGTAGAAGAATACATTTGAAAAACCAGCTCAGGTCAGCAGGCATTCAAGTGACAAAATATGGTTTCTAAATAAAATGGCACGAGTGAGAGCTTGCTTCAATTCCTTAGACACAAAGAGCAGCTCAGAATGCCAACGATCTCATTCTAGCCTGTGAAGACTCAGGGTCTTTTGTCATTGCTGATTTACACGAGGGGAGCTAGGCTGCAAGAAGGGACTAAGCCACAAAGCTAAGCAAATTCTATCTGACACAAAATCTACTTACCACCCAATGAGTGTTAGCGCCAGGTCTAGTTACTGCAAATATGAAGATGGATAGGAGCTTCTGCCCGCCACTGAGATGCTAAAACAAAAGCCAGTGACTGCCCATTTGTCCCCAGTGGTGATATTTTGTTTGCGCTATAACAAATAAAGCTTGTCTGTGGATCAGAGTGTCGAGTGAGCCACTAGTTAGTCATAGAAGCCAGGCAGTGGTGGCACACACCTTTAATCCCAGTACCTTGGGAGTCACACATCTTTAATCCCAGCACTAGGGAGGTGGAGACAGGAAAGGATATGGCTGGGTGGAGAGAGGGATATAAGGTGGGAGGAGACAGGAGATCAAGGCATTCAGAGATCTTAAAGAGACAGGATACCCCATTTGGTCTGAGCTTTTCATAGAGGTAAGAACTAGTGACTGACGGCTCTGCTTCTCCAAAGACCAGCTAGAAATCATGCTACAATCCCCTTACTCCGATTCAGGTTTTGGGATGTCACTCATTCACGACTGTGACAGAACAGAAGAGAAAGAAGTAAAGGTGGGTAGTATTTATTAAAGCAGCACTCTAGTTGAAAAGGTCGGGCAAGTGTTTGTAGCCAGGCGGCCACAGGAGAGCTCACCAATGACAGCGTGAGGTGCAGGCTGCTAGCTAGACAGAAGCCGTGCAGTGAGGGCATCGGCAGCAGAGAACCAGAGACCTGGTGGCTGCTGTGGTGGCATTACACTTCACTTAGAGAATCTGAGCCCTTCTCTATAGAATTCAGGCCAAAATGCTTTCTCAGAAAGCGTCAAACCAACCCCACAGGATATCCGCAGAGAACTGGGGGAACAGCGTCTAGGAAACGTGAGAAAAGTTGGATGGACCAAAATTCAACTAATTTCATCACTAGCCACTTGGGAGTCTTTATTTATTGAGACCCTTCCTGAGACATTGTGTTAACACAAGCACCTCCTATGTATCCTGGGGTACCCTTCCCCCCATAGAATGCCTATCAATGTGTGCATCTCGGAGAACTACTGCTTGAGAATAAAGTATGAACACCATCAATGTGAGTACACCTGGATACTGGGCCAAATGACGAGAAGAAAGGAACCCTCCCATCCTGCCTGGAGGGAGATCTGACCTCACGCTAGCACAATGGGATTGGCCTACGGTAAGCTACCGAGAGAAGGGAACAGGCCAACCTTTAGCTGGCTGGGGCAGCAGGCTGATTGGATTGGCCCAGAGTGGGACTCCTTTCTATAAGTCCTTAGTGCCCAGACAGTGATGTCTGGTTCCTTACCTGTGACCCCCATCCTTGTTGTCATGTTCACAGTATCAATTCAAGTCTCTAAATCTCGCTGTGGCTCATCTTGAACTACTTCTTTTTTTCTGTGAGGTTCCTGCCCTCCCCTCTCTTTCAACTGAGTTTTCAGAAATGACATTTGAAGCACGGCTATTGCCACATGCACCTTGAGCACAGCTCTAGGATTAAGACACCCCCCCCACCCCAGGATTGGGCAGCCAGAGGTAGTCCTGTTCTAGCACTGAATAGGGCACTTCTTTCTATAGAATCTATTCATGTGCAAAAACTCATATAAAATGACCAGGGGAAAACATATCAAATTTTAGATGTTTGAAGAAAGTTTAGAGCAGGGCTAGAGAGATGGCTCAGTGGTTAAGAGCACTTACTGTTCTTCCGGAGAACCTGAGCCCAGGTTTCAACACCTACATCGCTTATAACATGGCCAATAATTCTAGCTCCTGGGATCCGCTGTCTTTTTGACTCCACAGGTACTCACACTCACACCTGTACACACACACACACACACCCCACACACAGTTACAATAAAACTTAAAAATGTTTAGAGTGAAATAGACAAGATCACCTGATAAAATTGGGATCATGGGGGTGGGGAAAGAAGGGCGGGCAGAAGGAGAAGAGGAGGGGAGAAGGGGAGGTGGGAGGAGAACGTGAGGGAATGGGATAGTCAAGATGGAGGAAGAACAGAGATGAAAGCAAGGAAAGAGATAGTTTGACTGAGGGAGCCATTATGAGCTAGCAAGAAACCTGGCTCTAGAGAAAATCCCAGGAATCCACAAGGATGACCCCAGCTAAGATCCTAAGCAATAGAGGAGAGGGTGACCGAACTGGCCTTGCCCTGTAGTCAGATTGATAAATATATTAAATGCCACCATAGAACCTTCATTCAGCAACTGATGGAAACAGAGGCAGAGAGCCACAGTGGAGCACCGGAGTGAGCTCCCAAAGTCCAGTTGAATAGTGGGAGGAATGAGAATATGAGCAAAGAGGACAAGACCATGATGGGGATACCCACTGAAATAGTTTTCCTGACCTAATGGGAGCTCACCCAACTCCAGCCGGACAGGGAAGGAACCAACATAGGACCAAAGTAGATCCTCTGAATGTGGGTGACAGATGTATGGCTGGGGCAGACTTCAGGGCCACTGGTAGTAGCATCAGGATTTATCCTTACTGCTTGTACTGGCTTTTTGGGAAACAATTCTCTTTGGATGGAGACCTTGCTCAGCCTAGATATAGTAGGGAGTGCCTTGGACCTTACCCAAAGCAATGTGCCTTACCCTCTCTGAGGAGTGAATGGGAGGGTGTGGGATGGGGGAGAAGGTGGAGGGGAGGGAGTAGGAACTGGGATTGGTATGTAAAATAAAAAGATAGTTTATTTTCTTTTTTAAAAAATAAAATAAAAAAGTTTAGAGCTATTTCACTCAAATAGAGGTGTGGAATCTATGTCACATGATAGGAAATTTCTCTATTATGAAAAGTATTATTATATTCATTAAGTGAAAGTGCATAATGAGAAACACCAACTCAGTGAATTGCATGGAATTTGGACTCGGGAGAGTTGAGTTTGAGTTTGAGTTTTGCTGTTAGCTCTCTGGGGGACACCAAGACAATTAATTCAATCTTCCTAAACCTGCTGATTTATTTATTAATGGGGACAGTACTCACTGATCTCCTAACCTCCAAGGGCCACGTAAGATTTAAATGAAATAACATACACAGAAATCCTTGTAAAATCCTTCCTAAACATGAGCACTATTGTTGACAGCACCCTATGTGCACTCGCAAAGAGACTGTTTACTCTATGACACTGTTCACAGGTGTCCTGGTGGACTTGAACTACCTCTCACATCTATGGGCTTCCTGATCTATTACCAGCAGAGACCAATAATTCGTCTTATTGGGTTCTTTTGCATTGGATGTGGTTGTCCTCTTTGTAGAGTCACCAGGCCAAATAAGTCACTGAGGCAGAGCCCACCTCTGGGACTGAAAACTATCATGGCCCTTTTAAAACCAAGGATTATTATTAGTAAATCTGGTTGAGGACTGTGAGCTCCTCTTGGCAGTAAACAACAAATTTCATTGCATAATTTCCCCATAGATCTTGCTTGCCTTTTTCCCCCTCCTGACAGACTTTCAATATGTAGCCCATACTGGCCTAAAACCCTTATCTTCCTATCTCAGTTACCCACAATGGGGTTACAGTCATACAGTCAGGTGCACTGCCCCTATCAGTCACTTCTCCTCCTCCTTCTTCTCCCTTCTCCATCCTCCTTCTCTTGCCCCCTCTCCTCCTTCTCTTTCTCTTCCTCCTCCTTTTCTTTCTTCGTCCTCCTCATCCCACCCTTCTTTGCCTCCCCTCTCCTCCTCTTCTTCCTTTTTCTTCTTGGGTTTGTTCATGTGCGCGGTTTTTAGCGTGGGTATTTTGAGTGCAGGTACTGGCACTATCCAGAGAGTGAATAGGATTCTCTGGAAGTAGAGTCGCAGGCAATTGTGAGGCCTCTGGCGTGGATGCTGGGAACCGGTCCTGAACTCAGGTCTTCTGCAAGAGCAGTGGATAGTCCTAACCACTGCACCACCTTTCCAGCTTCCGCTTTTCTCTTTCCTTTTAGTAGTGCTGATGATTGAGCCAGCTAGCTAAGCACCCTACAGCCAAACCACATTTTAGCACCACATCACTTTCGTTAAATGGGAGACAAATGCGCTTTGCGCCCATGTTTTCAATGGCAGTAAAACAAGTACAACAAAGTGTTTTAACAAAAACACTCCACTCGGCGTCCAAGAGAGGCAGAGGTTTCAAAGTGATCTATTTTAGAAATCGATAAAGTATTAAACTGCTGCCACAGCAAATCGGATCACACACCTTAGATTTCCTCCTGTGGTTATAGAAAATGGAGTACGGGAAAAGAGCAAATCATGTCACTAAAACAATCGCCCCAAGCTGCACTGTCACCACGGGAATACCGCTTTGGGACATGGCAAGTGCTATAGACTTGTTAGAGAAAACAAGTGAACAAGTGAACTTTGCATAGTCAAGAAAAGGGATTGCTTTGTGCCCGTCCCTGGGGACATTGGGCCATGTTGGAAACACCATTGACAGACTCAGGGTGATGTCAAGCCATGCTTTTCTTGGTCCAACAACTTCACAGGGCATTGAATAACTGCTGTTTAATTTATAGAAAAAGAAGTTTTCTCTTCCACCAAACACTGGATTTGAAAGGGTAGATAAAGAACCACTTGTATCTAATCTGTCCATCAAAGTCACTGCAATAGAATATAGCTTTTGTGGGGGGGGGGCTTAAGACTATTTACACACAAACCTTTAGTTTCATCAAGAAAGCCAAATGGAATCTTTCAAAGCAGTAATTGTTGAAAGCAAAAGGTCACACTAGATTAGTTTTATTGAGGAAAAAAAAAGAGGAAGTGATAAAAGCTCTTTCTCTTTTTCTAAAACTAATTAAAGTAGCAGATGAAAGAACTTCGGTGTGGCAAACACACTGTTCAATGAAGCAGGTTTTTCCATTTATTTTCATGCTGGGTTTACTTAATTATTGTACAAAATGCAACAGAGAGGTTAGCGATTGTGTAAGTGTGCATTTGTGCGTGAGTTAGTTCAGAGATAAAAATCTCCCTGAGAGAGCAAAACTATTTCAGTGGAAATGTCACTTGGTTGGAGATGACCCGTGCTACCCACATCACACTTGAGTAAGGGCTACTCTGCTGGTTGCGTTGCTCACATTTGCACTCAAATGTTTTCTGAAGACAAACATTTCCAGTGTCTCAGACAACAGGCTGTGAAGGATGAATATTTTGCTATTAGGTGGACTGTGGAAAATTCAAATCTTGATCATTTTGCTAGTTTTCTTATTATCCAAAGTAAAAATAACTGAAATGATGGCAGAGAGCTGATTCGAGTCCTCCTCTGTATCTACTTATTCCATTACTTCTCAAACCCTAGCCTGCCTTTAGTGATTTTTGTCTGCAGCAGGCTGCCTCAGACAAGGTGCTCTGTTACTGTGTTTTTAGGGGTTAATGTATTCCCAAGGTGGTAGGAATCCAGATCCATTTATAAAACAGCTTATGTTTGACCACACCTATGAAATGGCCCTGTGGGTAAAGGTAAGTTAACTCTCCGAAGTCAATGTAGAAAGCTGGAGGCTGTGCCATGCATCTGTTATCACAGTTCTCCCAAGCGCTGGGAGGTAGAGACAAGAGAATTGCTCAGAAAGTACAGGTTTCCGGCATTGGTGGCACACACCGTTGGTCCCAGCGCTTGGAAGGCAGAAGCAGGTGGATCTCCATGAGTGCGAGGCCAGTCTGGTCTACAGAGTCTACAGAATGAGTTCCAGGGCAGCCGGGACTGTTTCACAGAGAAACCCTGTTTCAAAAACTAAAAAAACCTTAAAAAATGTGGCCAAAACTCATATGGGGAAGAACTCATTATTTTGCTAAACAGGCTGTAGCCCTCAGACTTCATTAGGGGACTGTCTTTGTACATTGGATAATGGATCATAGTGAAACTCAGAACTGGTTACAAATGGAACATTTATATCACTGTCTCCTCTCTAAGCTTCAAGGACTACATCTTGGAAAAAGGGGTAGAAAAGATTGCCAGATTGGGGAGAAGTGATTTATGACATGGTAGGACTCTTCATTCATGGACTCACAGTTGCTTGAACAAAACCTGTACATGCGCCTGTACCCCTAACTAGGAGTCATTGACAGCTGATGGCATTTTGGAGAGAGACAATCAATTTTTTTAAGAGTGTGGTCCTGGTAAGTCAATCACAAGTACATTTCAGTGGATGGCCCCACGTCTGTGAACATGTGAAACTGGATTTGCTAGGCTCTTAAAAAAAGAGGACAAGAAATTAAGAGGGGAGAACAGGTATCTGGGGGGAGTTAAAAGGAAGAGCTGGGGAAGTGAATAGGAGAAACATACACCGTATGTTTACAAAATTACCAGAGTTTATAAAATAGCATACAGACACATATAAGGAGAGAGAGAATGCCATAGAAACAAGGTATGAGGAGAAAAGGGAAAAAAAAACAAATTCTGAAAAGTTGACCTCTGATCTTCAAATATTTGCTATGGCATGCATGCCTACACACACACACACACACACACACACACAGATAAAACTTTACAAACTACATACTATAAGGAAATACAAAGCTGTAACTAATGCATTTACATCAAGGCCCTCACTGTTTATCTTCCAGTAAGCACATTTAGGTGAACCACACAAGGGAGCGTAAAACATCATCAGGATAGCATCATGGGGAGCCTCCTTGACAGATTTATGCTCAGCATTTGTTACTTTTCAATATATACACAAGGAAGGGGTCTTAAATGCTTCATTAAAAAGCAATGCATAATTACACTCATCTTTTAGTCTTATGCCAAAAAGATTTGTTTTCAGTGCTTTGATATATGTTGATATAGAATAAGATACAATGCCCAAACACAATGACTCTATTGACATTGCTATGGAGTCAACAAAGTGATTCAAGTTCATTTAAAAAAGTATTTTAAGCAATTCTTACCTTAATTTCTAGTACATTTTCATTGCCCATTGAGATCACCACTGGCCTTTCAAAAGGCTTAAACACAGGATTATGCACATAAGCGAGATCAAAGTGCTTGGAAAGGATCCCGTCCAACAAGAAAAAGGCTTTGGTCTTCAGGGGGAGTTGCAGGTCCAGCTGTTGCAGGGAAGGAGTGGTACAGCAGATGATCTCCGAGTTGGAGCGATGCTGGCATGCCTACAGGAAGACAGTTTCCCACCGTCAGAGGACACAGGCAGCATCGACACGATTAGGCTATTGCATAACTTCAGACCACCCAAAACCACATTGATTGTCAAAAAAGGTCTCCATTTAATTTCCTAACATTGAAGAACACATTTCAGGAAACATGATAGGTGTACAATGTTCCAAACAACTGTTTTTTTTTTTAGGAACCCAGAGTGTGCCGGGCAGAAGCTATGATGATGTAACTTTGCTTAGGACAAGGAGGTCTGTTGGGGGAACCGCCTCCACATTTTGTAAAGCAGCTATGGGCGAACAACAGCTGGACTTTGAGAACTTAGAAGTCCTTGTTCTGATCTCACTTTTAGGTTATGAGAAGTGGGGTGAAGACATCACTCAGAAACTGTTTCCCCACTTAGTAACTATGATCGAAGTGTTCTTCACAGCGTGGGAAGCTTCACGGTAAAGGGCTTAGTATATCTCCAAGTTCCACGTGGTTAACATCACAGCTGACAATGTTCATGGAACCTCATTAGTGTGTTAACTGGTAAAACACTTTACAAAGTTAGTCTCCTGTGATGTTCCTGCTATTCATACAGGGAGGTGTCATGCTGTGCCATTTTTAGGTAAAGACACTGAGCTCAGGAAAACATTCTTCATTCAGTCTAGTCACACATCTGAGGGTGGAGTGCCAGTAACCAAGGCCATTAGCATTAGCGGCCACTATCCTCACCACTGAACCTTGAGTCTTTCTCACTCCGTAGCCTCTCTAAATAATTCTGTCCACGTTACAATGGTTCTGCTGCTATTATTTTATATCCTTTCATCTCTCATTTCCAATCCTCCTCTTTGAAATTCTGATTTATGGAATTTTGGAAAATGCAGTTTCCTTTTGATTGTACTTAGACTAAAGCCAGTCACACAAAGTGGTGTATTTAAAGTCAAAGGGTTGTATTTCTCCCCCAAGGAAAAGACAAACAGGCAACAACATCCCTTAGATTTCCTTTTCTTTGACAAGTAGAGTTGGAGATAAAACAATTGCTTATGCCCACAATAGCAAAAGACCTCAGGATATACATAAAAAGCACAGAATTTGCTGTGTGATGTTTTCTTCTTAATAATTTAAAAACTTACTCAGTATTTAAAAATCTATGTTGGAATCAGATAAAACGGAGAGATAAAAATGAAGAAAATAGATTGCACTATCTAATTTTATATAAAATAAAATGCCATAATGCTAAGAGCTATTTATTTCTATCATCTTGTAAAATGGAAATGAAATATTTCTCTGCTACCATATTAATTCTCTGTATAATAACAAGAACCTAAAAAACTACAGATTAATCTGCAGGATTCTGGTACACAGCATGCATTAACAAATTAATCTACATTTTTGTTACATTAATTATTTCTATATTTTAATGCTGTGAGTTTACTGGAGTTAAAAATATTATTCTGGCTAGATATATATCTACATTAGACATCACCATTAAGTTTTTATTTGCTAAATAATAAATGAGCTCAATTCATCATAGTCAACGTTATACTCTATAAGCCACAGGGAACTGAGAAGGAGCACACACCTCTCCTTAAGGCAGTGTTTAGAAACGACAGTAAAGGAAGGGATAATGAAAGAGCAAACAATAGAACATCCCTTAAATAGTTCACTACTATACAGTACTAACATGCAGAGTTATTGTATGCTGTGTTTCTGACTCAAACAATAGAAGTTTGTATTATTTCTACATATAAGACAGATAAGACTTGTATGTCTGAGTCTTCTTGGTGGTATGCCTCTCTTATATCAGACACCTGGAGGGCTTCAAGCAAACATTTAATTATAAATAAATGGCTGAAGCTGAGAGTTGTTCTGTGTATCATCTTTGGGTAAGGAGATGAAAGGAAGCTCCCCCATTATTTTAATAATGGAGGCTTGCTCTTCAGTAAATGAATCATTTATCAGATCCAACTTTAAAAAGTCACATGCCAACACCAAAGGGGGTAACTGTTATTTTCATTTGGTTAAAGTAAAATTGTATCTTGGTTGTGGAGAACTGACGTCTCCTAAATTAATATCAGTGGTATTCTAACTTTGTTTGTGGCCATGTATGGGGATCGGCTTCCAGGTCCTTAACTTCATGCTGTGACTCCCCGGAGTACCATCTCTCGGAAATATGATAAGAATCTAATAACACGCGTTAGAGGTGATGCAATGTGGGTGATTGAGAGGGTCAAGAGAAATCTCATTTGGGATGACCTTATTGTTTGGTGACTTAGCTTGACATTTTTAGTCCCAAATTGCTTTTTGTAATTAAGGAACAGAGTAGCTTTAGTCCTTAAGAAATATTGGATGGGGAAATTTCAAAGAAAGTGCTATAATTCAATCTATCACTTGCCTAATTGAGAGTGTATGCGAGAGAGGGCACTTGGAACCTTTACTCCAAGTAGAGTGCATATGTCCAGCTAGAGTGTGACATTTCATCTCAGAAAAACTGCAACAAAATATGTGCCTTTCTGAGGTCTATATTAAAGCTACGACTGTTTCTTTTTGTTTTTCTTTTTGAAACAGGGTTTTATTTAGCCCCAGTCTGGTCTTGAACTTGCTATATGGCTGAGGCTGGTCTTCCTGCATCCATCTTCCAGATGCTGTGATTATAGACACATACCACCATGGCAGGCCTTATATGACCTGCTGAAATCGTTAGAGCAGCAAATGGATCCATCACTTTTAAGGATAAATTATGGTTGAGTTTGCAAATAAAAAAGGATATGCAGAGAAGTGAAAAAATACCATCAACATCTATGATTAATATATTCTAATGCTTTCTTGTTACTTGATAAAAGTACTTTATTAGCATGCCGTGTGTGCCAATAGAGACAAAGGCAATGGAAAGGAGATGCAAGGAAATAGGCTTTAGATTCATAGTCTAAGACACAGAGTGGTGGGGCAGATGTGATTTTGCTTATCTATTTTTTTATCAAGAGGTGTGTAATAGTTTGAAAGTTCCTAACTTCACTAGTCTAAATCATGTCTTTGATTATATATATGTTACAAGAAATACAGCTATCTGTAATATATGTCTATATATAATGCTTTTCTATGTATACTTCTATGTATGATATAAACTTATCACTTTGCTTATTGGCATCATGTAGTATGTATTTAAAGAAAATAAAAACATATTAGCACGACTAAAACATAATATTTGCACTTCTCATTCATAAAAATGTCTATCTCACATCTTTCACTTGAAAAACGTATCAAAAGCTGTGTTAGGTTTCCATTGCTGGGAGAAAGCTCCATGAACCAAAATCAACTTGAGGAGAGGCTTATTTTGTCTTACAACCCTCGGATCACACTCCGTTTGAGGACTGTCAGGACAGGAACTCAAGGAAGGAGTATGGAAGCAGGAACTGAAGGAAAGACCGTGGAAGAATTCTGCATACGGACTTGTTCTCCCTCTGTAGGTGGTCCTATCTTTCCCACGGCCATCTACAGAGGGTGGGAAACACTCATAGTGGGCTGGCCCCTCCAGCATCAATGATTAATCAAGACAATGCCCCCACAGACTTGCCTGCAGGCCAATCTGATGGAGGAGGTCTCTCAACTGTGGTTCCCCCTTCGCAGAAGAACCCGGCTTGTGACAAGCTTGTGTTTGTAGCAACAATTTTGAAAGCTACTGCCTCAAACTGAAGGTCTTCATTGCTGTATAAATGGGTGTGTGCGCATGCACGTGTACGTATGCGTGTGATTGCAATGTCAGCTCAACATTCTATTGTTGAATAAAAAGTGCCATTTGACCTCTTCTGCAAAGATTCCTAGTGAATTTTAAAGGCAAAGCCTCAATGTCCCTGTGCGCTGGAAGCCTGGTGGTGGAGGCACAGCTCTGAGCAGCCACTCCAAGGACTTACCACGGTGTAGTTCATTCCCACTTCACGCACATTTATGACCAGCTTCGGGATGCTGACCGAATTCAGGTTTTTTCCAATCCCTGTTATTGTGCTTCCACCACTGGCCAAATAAAAGAGAAAACAGGAATATTCAGAGGTTTTCCACCAAATCTTTAGAGGTTTATACTCAATGATAATGAGTAATAAGGTTTTATGCTCAATGATAATGTTAGAGGAGTAGCCAGAGTTGAATGGGAGCTCGGGGTAACACTTCTCTGGAAACGTGAGAACATTTTAAAGAAAATTTGGTAAGCTGTAGAAAAGTCTATATTTTTACTGACTAAATGTGGAAAAGAAATGGGTTTTACACTCTGAAAAGTACAAAGGAAAACGTCCACGATAATTGTTGTGAGACGGTAGAATGAGCAGAAACAGGAGAGGCTGAACTCAGTCCAACAAGATACTGGCTACGCAGAGTCTGGTGGAGGGGAAAGTGTGTGTAAAGGAATCCCAAGGTGTGAGGAGAGGCAGGGCAAAGTGGCTCTGCTGTCATTAACTGCCGCTCAGCCGAGAGCAGACACAGACGCACACGCAGGCTCTAAACGACACAGGTGTGTATACACTACAGCACTGGGTTGAGCCATTCTTCTCTAAGTTGTCCTGAAGCATAACTGGATAGGAAGAATGTTTCTTGGCATGAGGTGCCATCCATAAAGTCAGGCTGTCCCTGAATCCCAAATATAATTTCCCACTGAATCGAAAAGGTGCCTCCAAAAGAAACACCATTGCATTTAAGTCGGGGATGAAAATGCGAGGGTGCTTGGTTGTTTCTGCAGCCAAATCACCCGTCTGTTCTTGCTCTTCTTCTCCCCGTCAGCAGCAGCTTTCACTTACCTGATGAAAGATTTGGTCGGGTAGATTTCAGAGACCATGGGGTCCTCCCGGTAACTGAAGCTGCTTGTCTCTCGGTTAGCTAAATCAATTTTCAATTTCACGGGAAACTCTGCGGAGATGGTTTGGGCTGGGGTGTAGCATTCAAGAATACTATCTGATACACTGAACAGAATCAAACCAACAAAAGAACAGAAAGGAGGGAAGGAAGGAAAGCAGACATTAGTTATTAGTGATATACATAATCCAAAATTATATCTGTAAGTCAAAAACCATAACCCTGTGGAGTTTCCTGAGGTGGTCTAGAACACAAGCTCTTCCTACCGTAGGTTGTTTACATTCAACTGGATCCCGCACTTAGCCTTGTTGAAAGGCCATCCGTGACTTCAAAACAGTTGGCGGTTCAGGCAACCTTCAAAGTACATTTGGTACTGGAGCAAACTTAGCTGTTTCAACTCTAAGAAGGAGAAATATAACCACCTTCCAAATCTAACCTCACCCATTTCTTCCCCCCACATGTCTTCTTTAGCCTTGAGTCTTGATAGAAATGCTTATTTCGATGTAATGCCAATAACCAGAGCCTCAAGCTCATTCTGTAGCTGGGATAAGACTCAATGCAGTGAAGGAGTGGATAGCAAGACAAAACTCAGAGGGGGGAT
Source organism: Ondatra zibethicus (assembly GCA_004026605.1). Lineage (NCBI taxonomy): Eukaryota > Metazoa > Chordata > Mammalia > Rodentia > Cricetidae > Ondatra > Ondatra zibethicus. The sequence goes on along the minus strand of PVIU01007036.1, from coordinate 42,556 downwards.
AAAGCAATAAAAAGGAAAGGTAGAAAAACCAGCAAAGGGGGTGGATGGATGTGGGAAGAAGGGAACTGTCAGCAGGAGAGGAAGTCATAAATAAACATCTTTACTATGCTTTGTTTGCACAGACGCAAAAGAGCTTGGCGTGGTGCGTCAGGTACAGATATTAATACAACAAAAAAGCTACAATACCTTTTTAAAGTACACGTTTTCCCACCAATCGAAATGTGTCTAGAATTCCCACTGTTTAGATATTTTCCAGTTAAAGTGAGCAAAGTCCCTCCAGCCTTAGGACCAAAACTTGGAGAGATGCTTGTTATTACAGGATCCTGAGTGGGCAGCAAAACAAAAATGTAACTGAAAAATTCCATCACTTAAGTAGATGAAATAAAGATCAAACGTCCTAGGTCATGAACAAAGTAATACTTGGACTTACCACATAGGAAAATGTGCTGTATTGTGTTGTCCCTCGACTGTTTGAGATGATCACAGACACATTGAACTGCTCACTCATTGCAGGACCAACTGTGCACTTCAACCTAAAAAAAAAAAAAAAAAAGCAAGACTTAATATGTTTCAAATACACAGGCATTTTCTGATTTTCTGGTTTGGCTGCTTGTTGTGATTGTGAGCTCATGACCACAAACGGCAAGCTCAGTTTCATGGAAGCATTAGGTCAAAAATCACATAATTCTATTTTTTGAGTGATTACGCCAAATTTTATATCGATCGACCGTAATAGGAAACTTCACCATGGCAGACTTCACCAGCTAAGAAGTGCATGATAATCTAAGCTTGTAAAATTACATGGTTGGCACATGTAAGATAGTGATTGCTATCTCAACAGCATATGAAGCAATGTGCCATCGACGAACAAGCCAACTCTCTTCATCACCTTATGCCAGCAGCTGTATTTCTGTGACTGTAGTGGTGACAAGTCTATTTAAATCACTGAGACAAACAAAAATATGGCAGTTTTTCCCAAAGAATTATTAATATTACTGTGCCATGTTGGGGGCATAAGTATTCATGTGGAAGCCAGAGGTCAACCTTGGGTGTTATTTCTCAGAGGCCGCCTACCTGGTTTTGAGATGGGCTCTCTCACAGGGACTGGGACATCCCGATTAGACTAGACTGGCTGGCCAGCAAGCCCCAGAGATCTTCCTGTCTCTGCCTCCCCAGTGCTGGATTACCAGTGAGCACCATTATGCCCAGTCTTTTATTGGGCACTGTGTATTGAATTTGGGTCCTTGTACTTGCCTGGCAAGCACTTTGGCAACTGCAGCATCTCCTTAGAAGCCAACAGAGCCAATTCTTCATCAGTAATCTTATATAGTTTAATATATAATATATATAATATAAAGCTGAATATAATTTGTTTCACGAAGTAACTCCTAAAAAGAATGCATTGTGTTTTTTCTTTATAGATCTTAATTCATCTTGCAATAATGAGTTTTTGAGAACAAGGGATGTTTCTAGGGTGAACTTGCTTTTGTCTTCGGGCTAGCAGGCTTTACATAAATTGGTTTTAGTTTCATTAAAATGTATATGTTAAGGTCTTTTATGACACTGGAATGAAATCTATTAGATACATTTACTCTCTAGAACAGATTCAACCAAAAAGATTCAACTGTTAAAACCTCAGTTGTTGCTACTGCAATATAACAAGTAATTCCTGCATTACCCATTCACTGTAGAATTTAGAGACTGTAGGAGGGATACGTAGGATAGACAGAGTAGAACAAGCACAGGCCTTGATGAGAGGGCTGAACTTGACAGTCTGTCAACTCTGATCCCTGGCTTGGTTTGGCTAGGCTGCACCCCAGCTTTCTGAACGTTAGGTAAGAATGGAAACTGACACCTCTCAGTGTTTGGGGAGATGCCCGGATGACAGAGCGCCAATGAATATTACCCGAATATAAATTTAAGTTCACCAAGAAAGTATCTCAAAAGTGTGGTGGACGGCGTCACCCCTATTGCGAGAACCAGCAGGTGGGTCGTGATAAGAGGACAGATGCCACTGTTTACTGATGTCCACAGGAGGCTTTGAGAACAATGTTTGGAGTCTGAAGAGGAAGGGCCACTATTTCAAGTGACACGGACAGTTTCTGCAGAGCTTTCATTTCAGTAGAGTTTCAAAGCTCCTGAAAGCCGGGCTAGTAGGACATTTCAGTAGGTCAAGTCACAAGCCTCGTGACCTGACCTTACCATACAGTCCTAGCCCTGGGAACTACAATGGAAGGAGGTGACCAAATTCCTGAAGTCATCTCCTGACTTCCACATGCGATGCTCCGTGTACGACAGTAGGCATAGATTTTCGTCACCACACAAAACCAGTGAGAATACAAGTATTAAGCTCCAACTGTGCATAAAAGGTAAATCAAGCAAACAAGTAAAAAAACAGCCAGTGGCTCCTGAATCGATCTTTTCTTTACTGAGGCCACGCGGCCTTTTTCTTCCTCCGAGTCTCTCCAGTGCAGAGACAGGTCAAGACCCTTATTAATTCATGATGAACATGTTGAGCATTTTTCTTTTTTTTTTTTTAGAAACTGTAATTAAAAGACCAAGCCTGTCTTCCAAGCCCAGCCCAGCAAAGCCACTGTGCTCCTTACGTATTTGTTGTGCTCCCGCTTAGGGCCAAGGTACAGCTCTCATTGCCAAGCAGAACTTTGGTTTTCTTTAAATCAAATTTATTATTCTTCTTGAATCCAAAGTCCCAGCCACATATGGTCAGCATCGTTCCTCCTTCAAGGGGCGCACTAGTGGGGAAAACCTACAAGGATAAAACAGAACTTAAAAGGAAAATACAGCATAATGTGATTTTTTTTTCAGATTGTGGAAACCAACCAAACTATGCATTATATTTTAATATTTATTTTTATATTGAGAAATTTATGTGTATATGTTTTTGTGCGTGGGTTTGTGCCTGTGAGCACATTGACTATGAAGGTCAGAAGAGGACATTTGATCCCCTAGTTCAGGAATTACGGCCGGCTGGGAGTCACCAAATATGGGTGCTGGGAACTAATCTTGGGTCCTCTACTAGGCACCTCTCCAGCTCCCTGAATCGGCTTTATACATACCCATTTGTATTTCTTACATAAGATTTTCAGTACCTTTTAAATATGGTAACTATTTGATACATAACATACACAAAATTATGTAACATTTAATACAAACAACACATTTCCATTGGAAAGAAATCAAAAACTAAGAGATCCACAAATTAGTATTGTAGTAATTTTTCTAATTCTCTTTGACATTATTTTACCTCATTTTAAAGCTATTTTTCCTTATATGCGATGTTCAGAGAATAAGAGGCTCATCTTTGGTGTGTTAAAAGTGAATTCTGGAGGTACTGAAAAGACGGCGGCAGCCACGATAAGCAATAACATGAGGCATTTATGCCGTCTGGAAGACAACAGTTCCTAGACTAAAACTATTTAGGCAAAACACACTTCCAAGTTAAAAATAAGCTTCTCCAGGAGAGCTGTGTGACAATTGAGAAAGGAAATGCTCTTTTGGGGGACATATTGTAAATTGTGCTGTAAATACAATGGTGGGAAAATAAAGTGTGAAGATGGAGAGACTCCGAACCCACCTAGGCCTGCTCGAAAGCCTGTCCCGCACCAGGCTTACAGTTAGGAAGAACCTACAGAAGAATTCAAATTTGCAAACATTCGTATCCTCCCGCAGTAAATAACTACAAACCAATGTCTTAACTCACCCTTGTTACAAAACCCTCCTAAAGTCTTAGCTTAATGCTTTTGTGATTGCCATTTTAGCCAGAAAAATCCATTACATAGCTGTGTCTTTCATGAAAATTCACCTCATCTCTGTCTAACCAAATGAGAACTGCTGGGGGAAAAAATCTGTTTATTATGATATTAGAAATCCAGCAGAAGGGAAGACGCATTGGAGCCCAGGACCCTCTTCAGACCAAGACGGCCACATGGCTGCTGCTCTTTCTAATGAGAAGGTTTTCTCATCCAACACAGTTGCCCAAGTTGCCTGCTCCTTCTGCCTCCAGCCCTTGCCCTGCTCCACATCCAAACCGGAGCCTGTCACTCAGCACACACCATCGCTCCCTACGAAGAGGCAGAGACGTGGCCATCACTGAGAAAAGGCACAGAGTTGTTCAGCAGCTGCACTGGCCAGAGACGACAGTGACAAGAGTCCCATCCGAGAGGACAGCTCTGTGTTAGCATTCGCTGAGCCGAACATGGTCCCAGCGGCTTATGGAGGAACTGCCGCTCTTCCAGGGGAAAAGGAAGGAAGTTGTCGTAGACTGCACACCCTTGCATAGACCCAACAATGGGCTGGCAAACTCTGAGTTATCCTGAAGTGCAGAGAAACTCTCCGGGCAGGAAAGGAGTGTCCTGCATAGAGCCGCAGAAGCCAGGACTCCCACCTGTCTGGCTTTCACAGGTAAAAGATCCCATCACTGCTGAGGGCATTCCAACAAGACTGTCGGATTGTTAGTGCACTCCACTAAGATAAAATATGAGAAAGTATTTTTAAAAAGTGGAGATTAAGTTTTACTACTAAAGCCACTTTCTGGTTTAGCAGGAAAAACAAAGCCACAGGCATGCTGATGGTAACACACTGCTGTCTGGTCTGCTGTTGCTCCTTATCTGTGATTCTGATCAATGATATAGTTCTGTTGTGTCTCTGAGATCATCTTCAGTCCTATAAGGTATGGCGACCCCCCCTTCCCCACCCAATAGCCTCAGGATATATTGGAAAGATGCCCCTCATTTTTTGAACATTCCTCATTGCTCTCAAAGATCAGATGGCAATTTGAAACAATGGATTGGGGTTATAATCCTGAAATCATTCATATCTAAAAGTGCAAAGACTCTCAGCCATTGAACACTGTGTACCTTGAGAAGCAGGTTGATGTATATGTATCAGAATGTGAAATTCTATACATCAGCTGGATTTGTGCATATAGAGTTGAGGGCAGCAAAGCAAAGGGACAATCTATCTTGTTTTTTGCAGTAAGAACACCAAATGTCACGGTCTAGTACAGCATGAAATCTTTCTAACAGCCATGGGTGGGGGTGGGGTGGGCTGGGCTGGGGGGATTTATAGACTCAGCTGTGCCTCTTACTGTATGGCCCACGCCTCATCAGCGTGTGCGTGATACTCTGTAAGCTTCTACGTTTACTTTGCTTTTACTTTTAAGTTTTGTTTTGGGGGTTGGGTTGCAAGGGCAGAGGGCAGAAACGAGGGGACAGGGAGAGGACTGGGATCAGGATGAATAATGTGAAATCCACAAAGAATCAATAAAACGTTTAAAAAAAATCAACTGTAGAGGGCTGGACTTCAGAAAGAGGAGGGAGAAGGAAGGCTTGTCTGAGAGACTACGTGGTTCTAAAAAGCTCTAAGCTATTTACTCTGTTTTCAGCTTTTTTTTTTTTAAACAAACCTTTCATGATTAGTAAAGAGAAGCACAATGGTCAAGAAGAAATGTTTCTCCTGGTCAGGTTATCAGTCCGCCTTCTTAAAATACTAATGCGGATAGCTTTGAAAAGCTGTTGGGACTTGACTAACACACACAACCCCCCCCCACACACAGACACGCACACACACATCACACATACCACACGCACACACCACAGACATATCACACATATACACACCTCTCTCGCGCGCGCTCTCTCTCTGTCACACACACACACACACACACACACACACACACACACACACACACACACACACACACACAGGACAGTTGTCATAGACTGTGAAGACTTCAAGTTTCTGGCACCTGAAATCCCCAAGGCTGTTAGGGAAAGTATACAGTTGCACGGAGTGTTGAAAGAAGACTGAAGGACACTGTAAGGATTCAGAGTTGCTATTTGCTGCTTTCAGTGCATTACCTGCCTGGTCAGGCCAAGAACTGATCATTGTATCGCGCCTAGCAGAAAATGGCTTTATTGAACAGCCAGCTAACCACTGCAAATCTTGCTCCAAACCGTAGCTAAATGGAAACAGCCATGCACTCCAGCCGGGTTTCCACTGGCTAATATGTTTACTTTTGGAGCGAACCAGGTGACCCAGCCCTTTAACTTGAATCTTTCACAAGAGGCTTTTACTAAAGTCCAACTGTTCTACATGCAGACAGAAAAAGCGAATGCTGGGTCCTTGCTGAGGAGATGTTTTCAAGCAAAATATATATGGGCCAAGAGGTTTAAAAAGAAAAAAAACACTACCCCTGATTTTCAAACCAATCCTTATGAAAATAAAACAACACTTAGTTATGCAATGCCAATGCTGCAAGGCACTGTACTGCAACAGCTGCAGCAGCAAGGCTGCCATCCTTGCCAGGAACTAGGATCTTCAAGAGCAGGGTGCACTTGTCTCCCTTTGAACTATATGTCCCAGCATACGATCAGGAAGTATTTTCAAAGTGAATTAAAAGAATGAGAGGGCTTATGGAAGAGCAGATGTCAGTATAGCTATTCCTAGAGTCATCATTTCTTCTTCAAGTACATTGAGACAAGATTTAAGCCACCCACAGGTGGACAGTGAACTGGCCTCTATGTGTAAGGATTGTCAGTCTGCGTGGTTCAACTCAGGGGCCCCCATGTATGCCGCAGACCTAAGAACTCTCTCTGTGGAGCTGGAGGCCTCTGCTTGGGCACCTGGCCTAGAGCAGGCAATGAGGAATGAGTGTGGGTGACTCCGCAGGGAACAGATCTGAACTGGGGAGCAGTACTGCTCACTCTCACCCCGCTGTGTATCACACATGGACCTAAGGGAGAGCAGCCACCCTAGAGAGGACCTTGGGAGCACTTTAGATGCAGAGTGAGGGGCTCTCCCAACGCCACCTTAGGGACAAAGCTAAAACAGAGGGGTACTTTGGCTGATGACCCCCACTTAAATGAATAAATTGACTTTTGTATTCTTTTTTCGTTTTTTGGAATTTGTGTTTACCAAAAGATCTTCATGAAAGCTGACAGATGTTCCTACCTTATAAATTGCAGGTAGACAGATCTCTTGAGTCCATGTGCCATTGGGGCATTCATCAGAATGCACACACTGATCGTGACACCAGCCACACTGCACGAAGGAAGGGGCGGAGAGACACTGACTGCAAGACTGGAAATGTCCACAGCCCAGGCCATTCAGTGGGATCTTGGAGATCTGCAAAGAAATGGGACAGAAAGAGTTTCTAGAAGGGTTTGGGTTTGCTTAAGTGAGAACTGCATGTGTAAAAGTTTCATATAAATATCACCTGAGGGCTGGAGAGATGGTTCAGTGGTTAAGAGCTCTGGTTGCTCTTCCAGAGGACCCTGGTTCAATTCCCAGCACCCACATGGCAGCTCACAACTGTCTAACTCCAGTTCCAGGGGATCAGACACCCTCACACAGAAAAGAAAAAAAAGCCGGGCGGTGGTGGTGCACGCTTTTAATCCCAGCACTCAGGAAGTAGAGGCACTCTGTGATTTCGAGGCCAGCCTGGTCTACAGAGCAAGTTCCAGGACAGGCTCCAAAGTTACAAAGAAACCCCATCTCAAAAAACAAAAGCAAACAAAGAAAAAACAAAACAAAAAAAAGGAGAAAGGAAAAACTATTACCTGATAGCATCTAATTAGGATAGCATCTATGTGAAAACCCCACAACAATGGTTTTAAGTGATCTACAGAAGTCAAACTCCTCCTTTGACTATTGGCACATTCATTACAAAAGGTTAATGCTGTTTGCTGGATATGCTGTGCACCTGAGATAGTTGCTGCTTGGAAGGCCACGACAGGGCTGTGAGTTCCAGAATCTTGACAGCATAGGCTGAACTAACTCACTAACACACCAATCACAACCTCAAGAAAACATCATTAATGTCTAGTCCATGAGCACTGTCCTATAACGCTAGACGTTCTGCATCGTATAGAGACGTGGCTCTGCTTGAGATGATTTTAAAATAACAGGAGAGACCAATTTAAGCTGCAGGGGAAGCATTTGAAACCCTGGAAAGTTCTATGTAAGGTTACATACCACTCTCGTATTGAGGCGCACATCTCTCTCTTAGAGGACAGGAATTTCTGGCTGGAGTTAAATTCCTCTGTGTGTCGCCAGAATTTATCTGCCTGCTTTTGGGTTCTGTGTTAGGACTGTAATTTGCATTCTGCAAGGTTGTTTTTTTTTTCACCGATAAACAGGACTGAAGAAGAGCACAATCTAAAGATCCCCTCAGGCCTAACCTCCCTTGGATGGAAGATAACTCTACTTCAGGCAATCTTTGGAAGACTCAAGAAAAAACTAGATGGAGGAGATATGAATCTAAGACTGAGCGAGAGGTTATTAAAACAACAGCACACAATATCTATTTAAAAAGAACCAAACCCATGGAAATTCCAATGGAAATAGGCTTTACCTTCTTCCCTGTGACAACCAATGTGTAGCCATTTTGGTCTGATGGCTGTTCAACAATAACTTCTGGAGACACAGGCTGGGAATCCAGGAGGAAGTTCACATGAGGGGTGGACGGTACGGTCCGAGAAAGCACAACCTGAGAAAGAAAAGAAAGCACACTCATTCCAACGGACTCACTTTAAACGCAGCAGAACAGCTAAGGGCATTAGTGTTCCAACTAAATACCCGCAGTTCCCCATTAGAAATCAATACCACATCTTTTCATCACCTGCCTTGAAGCCAGTTCTTCTGAACCCTCATGTTTTGCCCATGGTCTCAGCAGTTTCTAGCAATGATCTTGCAAACAATCAGCCGGCACATTCAAATCAATCCTTACAAGTGTGTGGGCAACTGGAAGAGCCAAAACTCTCCCCAGAAGGAAGCCACCACATAGGCTACATCGTTCCTGGATTGTTCTCTAGTCTGTCCTTCCAGCCTTCCTCATGGGGCAGTTTCCCTTGACATCATGCTAAGAACAGGAAGTCTGGAATCCCAGGGCTGATTCCAGTTTTGCTGCTCTAAGCTGTATTTATCGATCTTATGATGTCAGAATAGCCCCTGGCTGTTGAAATTGAATTTTTTTAAATAACACTGTCTCATGATATGATATTACTTCTGTTACAAATAAAGTTCTACATTTTGTCCTGTCTGTCAAAATAAGGCCTGGTGGCTTTAACAATATCTGAATGATGTGTTTGGAGAAACGGTGTTAGTCTTGCTTTCAGGTATTTGTCATTAGGGATATTCCCCAGCGATATGATTTCCCTCCTTCCTGTTTCCAGACCCCAGTGATAATGGAAGTTCAGAGACAGATCAGCAGGGAATATAGTATCAGGACGGCTCTTCGCTGGGTGCAGCTCTTAGGATGGCTTGCGCATGCTCAGAGATACTCTTGTCCTCAGTGTGTGCACAGGGGGTGTGGGAGAGGAGGCTGGTGCGAACTGGGCTCCACTCTACTATGACACTGCCCTACATTTCCAAGAAACTTTTACAGGCTGCATTTTCAAAGTGTATTGGTTTGTCATATGAAATCCTAGGACAGCTATGGGTACTCCGAAGTTAGAATAAAAAACCAACCAACCAATTAAACAAACAAAAACACTCCCTCAACCATAATTTTTCATTCGCAAAACAGAAGTGCAGATTAGAGTAGTGATTAAGGGCTTGGTACTCAAACATATACAAAATATACTTATTCTGAAGAAAAATAGCCATTTTTTTCTTCTTTAACAGAATGAAAAGGCCAATGAAACAATGTGGGATGATTTCCAAGTGTTTAATTTGTTCTCATGGGGTGAACTGTTAATAGCAAAACTAACTAAATGCACATTGAGCCATAAAAATTTAACATCGTGACATTTTTGTTCTACTCCAAACACTCAACACATTGAAAACACCTCCATTAAATGGGGCAGTTATATTTGCACAGAATTTAATGATGACTCAAAGGTCATGTGGTCATGACCTCAAAGGTCATGAGGTCAGGCTGGAAATTACTGTTATTTCCTACATTTAGGGCTCAATAGACATTTGTGACCTCTGTGGCCAAAGCGAAGAAGAGTTAAACTTCCAGTCCCTTACCCACACCCTTGGGCTGCTCACCTATCAGATGCTGAGGATCCCAAACCTCTATACCGTGTCACCCAAATTTCAGTTCTTCAATTTTCAATCTTAAACCCCATGGGTGCTTAGCTCCTCCCATTCTTGATAGTTCTTCAACCCATTATTTTCTCTTTGAACATAAAGGCTTTTTAAATCTGCTTTTATCATGCACAAGTCCAAAACCAACACAAACATCAGCTTGTTAACACTCGGTCATCTGTGATTTTTACTTCCTTGATGACTACGGATCAACTCTTGGCTATTTGCATTCTTCACCCCCCTTCCTGGTTTCCTCAGTGCTCCTCAGACCTTCTACACAACCACAACGATTATCTCCCAGAACACTTTCTAAAGGATGTCCTGCATTTTCTTTATACTGCTGTCACGTGGTATGTCAGGACTGAAGTTGCGGAGTCGTATGGTAATTCTATATATAACCTTGCTCTGTTTAGAATTTCTTGTGTCTATAATATGCAGTCCCTTCTTAATTCCTAGATTGTTATCTTGACTTTATCACATATCTGATTATATGCACTTCCCTTTCTTTTCATAGAGAAGCTCTGCTCTTTGCATCCCTGTGCTTGGGTTGATGGATTTGTTTTTGCCTTCTCTGATTTTTCAGCTGGAGACACCATACTCATGGCACTGTCATCATAGATAACCACGACAGACACAATGCTAAGTGCTTCTTAAGAGATCAGAGTGGCCTTTCACAATTATTCTGGATGAGAAGATACTGTTTTCGTGCTTTCAGTAAAATCCAAGGGAGATTTTAGCTAGAACGTGCAATTGTCAGGCTTCTCAGAGGCTTTACCTAATGCCAGAACCTGTGTGCTTGACCCCTCCTTAAAAACCCAGCTGTTTGGCTCTTGGAGTCCTGGAATAAGTACCAATTTGAAGCTTCCAATTAGAACTCCCGAAGAGCACCAGGGAGTTGAAGCTAGAACAGTCTTCGCAGTGCGTTCTTGCCAGTTGTTTCTTGTTTCAGGAACCTTGGCTGCACGAGTGAAGTGTGCCTGAGAAGGTCTCTCTGTTTTGAGTAGTGCTGAAGGCTCACAGGACACTGTACTAGCCTAGCCAGCAAAGTTCATGGACTAGAATGGGCACTGTCTGCTACAGAGGTTGGGCAGCAGGAGAAGGCGGGAAGGCCACGAGAAGGGGTGAATCTTCGCCTTCGCACTGATGAGCAGAGACCTTATCACACATGCAAATACCTCTTCAGTTCATCATTAGCCTTTTCTCTGCAGGAACACCCACTGTATGAAAATGCCAAGAATGCTTTTTCTATCATTACTCCCTCCCTCTCTCTCACTGTCAGAATCCTAAATAATTGAGTAACCACTAAAATCCTCAAAATACCCCTGAAGCAATGCTTGCAAGAATTAAGAGTTGCTTTTTGTTGTCATGGAGATATTTCTAGGGACAGATCAGAATTTGGCATGTAAGTTTAATTCTTATGATAAATCACTTGGCAATCTGAGAACAATTAGTATGAAATAGAAGACTGGCAATTATCTTTTGAATTTCTACTGTGTCCATGACTAATGCTTAGCATTTAGACCACAAAACCTTTTTCTTTAATGATCCTGAAAATATAGCCCTAATGCATTGTTTGAGAGGTGGGGTGAGGGAAGAATTCGAATTTACTTGCTCATTGCAGTTATTAGACCACATAAGCTTTCTCAATAAAATATCTGAGAGAGGATGTGAGAAAATAATACATGAACAAATAAAAACAGTGTGGTTTCACCCAGAAAATTTGTAAATGTGAACAAAATAATTTTATGTGAGATACTATAATTCATAAAAACCAAATTTCCCTAACATACACATAGATTTATTTTCAATTAGACAACTTTACAATTTAATTTTGTTCAAAGACAGATGAATACAATTTAACATAAAATCAATCTATGTGGCTATCTACTTCCTCAAATGTTTCTGCTGCTCTTTTTCAAAGTAGACAATTCAAGTTTCATTTGAGAAGGGAAATAGGAGGAGGAGGAGGAGAAAGAGGAGGAGGAAGAAGAGGGAGTGTGGTAGTTGTAGGATCAGTAGGAATTTCAGTGGTCACTCAAGTCTCTCTAAGAATATGAAAGGGTAGGACGTGCCCTCAGTGTCCAGCAACTCTGATTAAACGCCCTCTTTGGCTGTCCTCTGATGACACACAGGAGCCTTCCTTTAAGGAACCCACCCTCGCCCAGGATGTTCTGATCTAACCACTTCACTCCTCTGTCTGACACCTTTCCTCATGTGACCCGCCACAGATGTCTGGGGAGCGTGCTGCATCCACTGTGGCTTTCTCCAGTGAGAACTCATCTTCCTTCCATCCCTGGAGCTTCCAGCCTGCCTTAGATAGGCCTCACTTTTAGAGTCTATGCAAATTTTTGCAATCATTACTGCAATCAACTTTGAAATATTTTCAGTAGCTCAAAAAGCACCAATATCCGTTAACAATTATCGTCCAAACTCCCCAGCCTCTGATAACTACTATTCTACTCTTTCTCTCTATTTTTCCTATTCTAGACATTATATCTAAATGGAATCTGACATTATCTGGCCTTTGTGTTGGCATTTTCCACTGAGTATATGTTTTTAAGGTTCATCAGTGTTCCTTCTATTGTCAAACAGTATTCATCTCTTTATTTAGACCATGTTTTCTGCACCTATGTATCACTTGACAGGCATTTGGGTGGCTCCTACACTTTGCCTCTGAATAATGCAACTAGGGATAGGTGTGAGCGTCCTGTGTGAGCATATACTAGGGATAGGTGTGAGCGAGCTGTGTGAGCATATACTTTCATTTCTCCTGTGTGCTGCATCTAGGATATGGATTTTTAAAACCTTTTGGCAGCCCCATTTTTAACTTTTCAGAAGAATTGCTAAGCTTCTTCCCATAGTGTCTGTACTACTTACTCCACATTCCCACAAGTTAGGGCTTCCACCTGCATTTCCTTTTCTCTTTTCTTCTGCACTTTTATGAGGCAGGGTCTCTCTACATAGCCATGGCTGCCCTGGACCTCACTGTGAGATCAGGCTGGCCTTGAATTCACAGAGAACTACTGGCCTCTGCCTCTCAAGTGCTGGCGTTCTGGGCTTAAAGGTGTGTGCCGTCATATCTGGCCCTATTTTCTATTTTCTTAATTATGGCCATTTTAGTGGGTGTGTAGTAGTACTTTATTGAAGTTTGGGTTTATATTTCTTACCAAGTGCTCCAAGTGCTTTTTTTTCTTTCCAGAGGAAAGTTTTTGCCATCCCTGCTCAACACCCATAGTCATGGCTTTGAAGAAACTTTCCTCACAGTCAGAGTGAGCCTCTATGGTGCAGGGTCCTGGAGAGACTGGTAAGCAGCAGGGTAGATGCTCCATGGAGAAGCAGAGTGGCAGAGGCCGCACACTCCCCAGACGTCTGTGTGGCAGCTCACCTGGGGAAGGGTGTGGGGCAGCGGAGGTGGAGGGGCAGTGTGGTAGACCAGGACAGCATAGGTGAGGGTGGGTTCCATGAAGAACAGCGAGCCCCTGCTGCTGTCATGCCCTGCCTCACTGCGATGGACCGTGTCCTCAAGAGCAAATAAACCCTTCCCCTTCACGTTGCTTCTGTCAGCATTTTGTTACAGCGATGAGACAAGTCACTAAAGCAACTTCCGGATTAGTATTACAGACACATTGACTACGGGACAACCAGTCAGTGCACAGAGTTTATCTGTTATGCTAGTTAAAAGCAATAACGGTTCATAAACTAATGCTATACATGCTTCATATTTTACATGTCTCTCTGTTTTTTACCCCCTAGAAAATTTCATTCATGAAATAAATTTTAGTTTCTCTTTGTCATTTACAACCCAAACAAACAAAAGTTTCATATTTCCCCAGGGTTTCAAATGTTTATGATGCTTTAACTTTCCATACGTGTGGTAGTGAACCAAATATATGCCTTCTAGAGCATGTTTGCATTAATTTTAAGACAATGTACATGAACCCAGCTTAATTTTTAGCTATGATCATGACCTTGAAATTCTTAGCACAAAGAGACTTCCAAACTCACTGGACATAATTTCTTCAAAAGAAACCGACTACTGCTAATAATATTCTTTCGGACTATATCTAGGTGAAGGCTGAGCATTTCATGTTAAATGATGTTTTTAGTGATGCCTCTGTCTGAAAATGTTGTAAGAGATGAGTAAATTAACAATCCTTACAGAGAAATGATATGTAAGTTTAATCTTCATTCAGAAGCATCTCTATCTAATACTCATATTGCTGAACCTGTATGTGTCTACATATTAGAAAATACTAGTAATTCTAAACACAATGCATGTCATTGCCTTCCAATGGAAAGCACTGATGTGGCACACCAGAGTGGCAGTGTAGAAGCCACAAGTAATCTGGTGACAGAAGGTCAGTAGATGACCTGATCTTATGGCACGGGAGTAATTATTCTCAACTTCACTGACTACCGACATAATCCTTTAAGTAATGGTCATAAAGAATGATCATGACCAAAAGACATCTTTCCTCTTTAAGTTTCTTGCTAGACCCAACTAGTCCAGATAAGACCAGAAGAGAAAGAAAGTGGTGGGTGTTACTAACACTGAAGGTAACAGAATAGGAAAGGGGAGGGTGCTGAAGAAAGACCGGGGTGGTACCAAAGAACTTAACGGTAGCTGTGATTGTGCCCAGGCAGCAGGCACTGTTAGCAGACACAGTACGGTTGCCCAGTAAATGTTTGTGGAGCTGAATTTGAAACAAGTCTTGGAAAGGCCTCCAGCCCCCTCCCCCATCTCTGATTCACTCACTCTTCCCGGCCTGACAGTCATGCACAAATATTTTAATAGCAATGCTTTGCATTTAGAGATTAAAGGCCTTATACAAGTGCTGTTTAAAAAAAAATCAAGCAAGCATTGTTTAGTTGTAGATTAGATGAGGAGCTCAGAAGGGGAGACGTGGGCAATCCCTGTGATTAGTCCTGTGATCTTCATGGGAATCCATCCTTCTCCCACATGGCCCTGCACGCTGGGCTAGGTTTCCCTGAAAGGGTGCATATCCTCACTGTTTACTTTTGCTGTCTCAAATGCTACTTGGTGTTTTACTTCAAAGCATCCCAAGAGAGTGATCATACAAATCAGAACCGTCTTTGAATTCTATTATTACCATACTTCCACTGATCTCGACCCAGATACATGTACAAGACAGTAGATTTAGGTTTAGTCACACCTGCATGAGATAAGTTACACTCGTTTAAAAGTTAGCAACATGTCAGAAATGTCCTCTCTGCCACGCACAGACTATTGTTAGCTAAACAATATAATTCTTCCTAATCAAATAGCCACTGTGAAATACCTGATTCACTTTGCACCCAACAGCTGGGGCCGTGGCATGGGTTCCCAGCCTGAGCCCAACACCAACACAATAGGAAGGGCAGAAACAGCTGCAAACTCTTGGGATAAAAAAAAATTTGCTCAGCCACTCTGCCATTAGGCTTGAGGGTAGGAAGGAAGTAAAATCATTTCTCTGTGTTTTTCATGTGTGGCAGCTGCCTTGGGTGGGAAAAATATGTTGATTCTGTTTTGTAACAGAAACGCTATAGTATTTATTAAAACGTGAGTTGCAGAAACTTAGCCTGGCCATGGATTTAGAGTTTTAGTCCAGTCAAAACACTCACAGAACCTGGTAGGGATTCACTCTGGCAACGCCAGCTGAAGGTCTCCTATCTTCCCGGCACCCCTTCCCTCTCACTGGATCTGATGTAAACAAACTGGACCTCAGTGTGGTTGGCTGCCTGATTCAGTTAACTGTCAAATATTTTAGGTTTATTTATATAAAAGTCGATGGAACATAAGTATCATTGAAATACATCCCCCGTGGCTCTAGAGGCCCCTTATCTGTACACACTATTGCTGGCAGGCAAGCATTTAATCTCCTCTGTTAAGATTGTCTTTCCTCAAAAGCAGATTCCGGCTTTCCTTTGCTTCATGCATTTGCCCAGTAGAGAAGAATTAGTAGGTTCTTAATATACGTTTGTGACTTTACCTTTTTATCTTTGTGCCATTAATTACAGAAGATAGCTTTTTACTCCCATACATGCTAAGGAACAAGAATAAAGCACCACCTACAGAATTTTAGTTATAATGAGTATATGATTTTATATATACATGATATATTCCTTGGATGGTATGAACTTTTTTATTAAAGTAAACTTACTGAAAAGTGGGATTTCATTATAATTTAAACATGTGAGAATAGACTATGACCCTTTTGATGTTTACGAAACTACTGCTTTATGGATAAAACAGATTGTATTTAGGAATATATATACATAATTTCTTCAAAAGCAACCGACTACCGCTAATAATATTCTTTTGGACTATATCTAGGTGAAGGCCGAGCATTTCATGTTAAATGATGTTTTTAGTGATGCCTCTGTCTGAAAATGTTGTAAGAGATGAGTAAATTAACAATCCCTACAGAGAAATGATGTGCAAGTTTAATCTTCATTCATATATATGTATCTATGTAAATACGTATGTATACACAATGTAATTGCATGAAATAACAGTGACAAGATAGGGTTCATGAATTTGAAGTAGAGCAGGAGGGTGTATGGGAGGGTTTGGAGGGAAGGAAGGAAGGGAGAAATGTTGTAATTTCAAAAATAAAAAATATCTCTCAAATCTAAAGTGACTGTAAAAGTGAGGACCTGGACTGGTGAGATAATGGTCAACTTAGAAAAAAAGAAAAGCAGAAATGAAGATGAGGGGGAAGCAAGCCATCGCCACGAGCACATCCGGACCCCCTCAGTTTCCACTGCTCCTTCGGATTCTTTGGAATATCATAGCATTATCAGTGTGAATGAAGCATGCATTGAAACACAAGCACTGTGATCCCGTTTCAAAGATAGCAGGTGACAGCCACATAGGAATGTTGCAGTGCTTAAGTATGTGGAAGGAACATGTGAGGAACAGAATGAAGTGACCAAGACTGGGGAGCAGGTAGATTGCATACTAGATAGGGGGAGGGGAGAAGGGGCATGGTCAGCAGTGAGGGGGAGGGGGAGAAGAGGCTTGGTCAGCAGTGAGGGAGTAGCAGTAGCAGCAGGCATCACAATACACAGACACTCACGACACAGGATCTTTGTCAACACTGTGACATTGCCACTTTGAAAAAGTTCCACTATACTCTAGAGCATCAGAGAAATGATTTGTATCTCTTAATTTGTAGATTACTCTAAAGACACTGAGAACTTTTAAAACTTTGCTTTGTAAAATAATATGGCTCCACGATGCCTAGACAGATACGTCCGAAGAAAAATCTCATCACCCTCAGTGTTTCACTAGAAACCATCCTCTGATCAGGATATTAACTACATCAGGCAACTAAAAACTAAGCATCTTGCCTTATAAGACATTCTTAATATTCACAGAAATTCCACAGATGTCATTGTCCTTCTGCATTAATTGAGAATCTGCTCATGAACTCATGGTGAAAGCACCAATAACTATTAAAGTGATAAAATACATCTAACATGAGGGGCTGTTAATTTCTGCAAAGTGCTGTGATTCTTGTAGCTCGAAACACTAATTCCATCAAGTCTAAAATGTGAACCTTTATCGTATGGAAATAGCGTTTCTTAATAAAGACTGCGCTTGAACAAATCAAGTTTCTGATCTTCTCTGTGTGGGGCTCCACCATTTTGCAGAATGAGGAGAGATTTTGATGATAACACCCTTCCTGAGTCCTGCCAGTGTCTCTCCGGTGTGAATGTCTCTCCTCCGGGACACACACTGCTCATACAATAGCGCGCCTTTGATCCACAGTTTCCCCTGAGAGAGGAAAACACTGCCTGGAAGGGCTTCATTGTTTCATTTTTACTTTCCAATCATGTGACAGACATTATGAATGGAAAAAAAAGGCCGTTACAGACAAGCAAACTAAAGCAACCACATTCGAGTTGAAAGGTTCAAAAACTTGACCAAAACAATCCACCCGCTTCATAAAAAGTAAACCATGTTTCACTGTCGGCCTTTTAGGTCCGTCTCTAGCTGTGACTGTGGTTTTCGCTGTCTAGGCTCCTTGTAAATATCTGACAGTGAAAACAGAAACAAATGAATTCCCCGAAACCAGCTACTCCAAGAAAGCACCTACCTGCATGAAGCGACCTTCTGATGTCCCGAGATTGGCAATGGTGAGGTCACCTTTGATGAAGGTGGATATAGACGTCAAGAGCACTTGCTTGAACTGGCCCATGAATAAATCGATGCGCTGCAAAGCTGTGGTGAACTCTGTCCGATATTCATCACTGCGCACCTCACAGCCTGATGAATTCCTCAGCAGGGTCTAGAAGAAAAAATGGTCATAAAGTTAAGGTAAATCTAAGGCAAACAAACTGGTAAGAAACTTTGCTGGGTGTCATTAAAGAGCTTGCTCAGATTATCAAGGATAGCTGTGCAAACAGACAAACAGCCCTCATCATGCACGAATGCTGTAGTGACTGAAACAGCTTCAGTTTTACTAGGTACTGTTGTCTGTACAGGCTCTCAAAAATGGGAGGCAAAGAGTGTTATCGCAATTTTATACTGTGGTTCAAATGGGCACTCATGAAGACAGAACCTAGATGCTGTGGAAAGAAAAACAAAACTTCCAAGCAGCAAGTCCGGTGAAATGAATTTCAGGTATATTAATATTATTATTAATAACATATTAACTGTTAATGGTCATACTATGAAATATCTTAAAACTCATATATGTTCTGTTTTGGAGTCAGAGAAGTGGAAGGAAGTAGTGGTTATAGAGTTCATGGGGAGGCAACTGAGCATAAGACAACCGGAGCCATCAAGGTCCTGAATGCAAGCATTTTATACAGTTCCAACAATCTTCCTGGGTTCAGAAATTGAGGTAATCTCTGTTTTACTCTCTCTATCTGTAAAAGAGAGAATGCTACAGAAAAATGTCCCCGCCACATAGACTTGTTGCAAAAATTAACTAGCTCACTGTGTCTCAGAGAAGAGAACCAATCTGCAAAATTCCTGCCACCACTGGGAGAAAGGTTGAGAAAGAGCGGATGTCAAGTATCTCGGTGAGCAGTTTTCCTGAGACACA
Source organism: Ondatra zibethicus (assembly GCA_004026605.1). Lineage (NCBI taxonomy): Eukaryota > Metazoa > Chordata > Mammalia > Rodentia > Cricetidae > Ondatra > Ondatra zibethicus. Next base: position 23,447 of record PVIU01007036.1, on the reverse strand, counting down.
AGTACCAATCTGGTGATGTTCAAATTCAACTGGAAGGGTTCAAAAAATTCCATTCATTGATGCAGGGCAATGACAAGCAATGCCAAGATTCCTGGCACTACATATGCATTGAGACCCCTGGTTTTTCTTTTGCCTGTCAAATCTAAGCATTTGTGTTTCCTGTGCAGGACTATTTATGCCTGGACATCCACGGCACACTACCCAAGGCTGTATTCTAGGGTCATGCCTGGACCACATACTTATCATACTGGAATTGTGTTTCTCCTGTGATATCTGTTTCATTGATTCAACATTTGTATCTCCACCCACATGTCTGAGAGATCCCAGGCTTAACATGACTCCCTGCTTCCTGACCTTATACTATTATACACCTCCCAGAATGACTCTTCAATCCCTTCAGATGTTCAATTCAGACATCTAAATGTCTTCAAGATTCCTCCTTTTCTTTTATCCCTCCCATGTAATCCACCTTCAGTTCCCACCAGTTTCATTTTCCAGCTGCCCTACCTAGGTAATCTACCTTCAGTTTCCAGAGGTTTCATTTTCTGCCTGTCCCAGCTGCTTTCTGTTGCTGTGATAAGATATTGACCAGAGGTGACTCGGGGTGGAAAGGGTTGTTTGGTTTACATGTCCAAACCCCTGTCCATCATTGAGGGCAGGAACTCAAGCAGAGGCAGGAACCACAGAGAAAAGCTGCTTACTGGCTTGCTTCCAGGGTCACATTCGGTAGCTTGCTCATTCCTCCCAGGACTAGCTGCACATTGTGGACTGGACTTTCTCACATCAATCAACAATCAAGAAAATGCCACACAGAACTGTCTACAGGCCAGTTCTGATGGGGGCATTTCCTCACTTCAGGTTTCCCTGATCCCGAGTGACTCTAGTTTGTGCTAGTTTTTGTCAACAGACTATACCGAGACCTAGCCCTGGTCTTTCTGTCTCCAGCACCATGCTCTTGGTCCGAGCCACGGACAGGCTAGCTGGTAATATTGCAGTTGACCTTTTTTTATTTTCTTCTCTTGTCTTTTAATGATTCAACACCTCTCCCCTTTTCCTTTCTTATGTGGAACACTTAATGCATATCCTTGCTCGTAGGAAAGTCATTTTTAAACTTGGCTTGCTGGATTTCATAACATGTGGTTTCTACCCAGCTTCTGCAGGTCTGTGTTCTCTGTGTCTCAGTGTGCAGATCTACTTTCAACTGTCCACGGGTTCTAGACATCGTCCGTAATGACCCCGACTTACACGGTTTCCTTTTCCAGGGTGCTGGTTCTCTGCTCCTTCAATACTATGCTGCAAGTGGTAGACTGAATCATGGAAAGCAGAGAGCTAATAAATAGTAATAGAATGACTGAAGAAACAAGGGAAGGGCGTGAGTGTGGAGCAGAGAGCTAGTATTTTTTTTTTTTAACTATCTTTTGCAGGAATAAGGTAGTGAGGATTTCATGAGGAGCAAGGAATACTTGGGTCCTCATTGTCCTGATGACAACTGGGAACTGATAAATCTGGGCAAGATGAAGGGGGTGTGAAGATATACTAAGAAAAATGAAGTCTACCTTCGATGAAAAGAAATGGAAGTTCATTCTTAGACATCTTTATACACAGCTACAGGTCTAAGCAAAGGATTTGAAAGCCAGGAATCCTCTATTATTATAATTTATTACAATAATTTTTATTACAATTTATTATAATAATCATAATGTTTGTGACTGACCCAGGGCTTTGCACACACTAGGAAAGCACTTGTTGCCCAGTCTCATCCCCTGCCCTCCAACTCACTGTTTAAGAACAACAAAAAAATTCAGTTTTATTTGTAGATAATGACTCCATTCTTTAACAGTGACCACCCATCACATGGGATTGTAAAGTTCTTATATTTTTTTGCATCTGTGGTTAAAAGCCACCTAACATATTCTATTTTGTGCACTGACAATTTCTTCATTTTAAATGGCAATCAATTAGCAAACTGAGAGAGTCTTAGATATACTAAATCTATTGCATCTTATAATTAAGCAAATGTTTCCGTTCTGGACACTTATTTTGATGTATTAATGAATAGTTGCTCACTATTTAATTAGAAGCTCTTCTTCGCTAAAGTACTATAGATTATTCTGAGGCGTAGTAGGTAACTGGGATGTACCAGCCACTCAATAGAGATCGATTAATTGATAATTGAGTTTCTAACAATGATCACAGCCATAGCTGGGGGAGGCTGCTTAAAGCGGCAGTGAACGGTTTAAACTCTTAGGCCATCTGAAGCACTCTATTTGAAGAGAGACTGTTTCAGGGCCAGGTTTCTGGGGCTGTCTTATTCTTTCTTGTAGGCTCTACTCCCTCCTCTACATCTGGGAACTTGAAAATCTCAAGCTTGACATAGGGCACAGAGTTACTTACTGCATTTTCTGGGACATAAACCCAATGTGTAGTGTGTGGAGTCATTATGGGTCATAAACTGTTGTCGGCTTTTTGTCATCAAGACATTATCTGTTGTCCCCAGTGCCCTCCGTCATGCCTAGGTGATAAGCCTTGTATCTGTACCTGCAAAACCACCAGAGATAAGGCCCTTCTCTGAAGCAGCTGGCTTTAAGGTACACCTTTCTGGGTGGGGCGAACAGGGCATTGGGTCAGGTGATCTCTGGGAGTTCCCTGGACTGTTTGCAGGCTTACAAGAGCCTGCTGACTTTTTCTTCAGTGGAACAAGGGTGCCGCAACCAGAACTTCAGCACCTATATACCTGTTTCCACAGATGTAAAGGTTAAATCTGCATCAACATTGCTGTAGTATCTATCTTGTGAACTTCAAGGCCCTTCCTTCGGGAAATCAGTCTCTGAAACTGATGCCTTTAAGGATTAGTAGCATGGAGTTATGTCTCTATCTCTCCCCAGTAAAATTGCTCTGTGGAGGCGTTGCACAATGTTAGGACAGGATCTGCAGGACGCCTTGATCTCAAAAGATTGTGCAATTTGGAGCTAAGAAACAAACAGGGGCAAGAATATTCTAGTTTCACAATGCATGGATCCATGTCTACTTCTTTTTCATCTTTTCCCATAGCAGAAATCTAAGGGTAATAAGAATATTGGTTTCCAGAAAGAAGTGATGTGCCAACATTCACTGCAGGAGAGAGGTCTCTTCTTATCTCTCTTCCTGCTGAGAGCCTTGGGCAACCCAGAGATTGGGGCAGGCCTGCAGAATTGCGTTCTGTCTAAGCCTTAGCAATGGAAGTTTAATAATGAGCCTTGGTTTAAGCTCTGCATATTGCAAAACAACATGTACAGATGGCTAACTCTCAGTCTGACCTCAGCATATACACTCATAGGATTGTGCACCACACACACACATACATATACACATGCATGTGTGCACATGCACACACACACAAAACTTGTTGTAAACTCCCTTACCTAGTCTCTGTCTTACATCTCATCCTAGAGATTATAGCAATTACTCTGTACTATACCTTAATTAATTCAGTGTTTTGTTTTATGTGTGTGTGTGTGTGTGTGTGTGTGTGTTTATTATCATGAGTACTTGCCAGGTATTTTTCTTTTTACCTGACTCAGACATATGTTTTTTTTCTTTTTTATAAAAAGAAAATTGAAGTTCTAGAAACCTCAATAGGTTTGATTCAAAATGTTTCCCCCAATTAACACTGTGATATATGCAGTGAGTATGCAATTATCTTTAATTCAGTGTAATTAAGGATGTGATATATTTAAAATAGTGGTTCTTTTAATTGATTGATAGGACAGATTTAGCTCGTCTATAGATAATTTAAATCAGTCATGTAGATAATTTTTTTAAATGTAGCTTTATAAAATCATTCCAGCTTACTCATACCAGTGCTTACATCCCTGACCATGGCAAGTTAGTTAACAGAAGACTTTAATATGAAGGTTATGCACAGTTATATTTTGCATACATTCTAGTAATAGCTTTGTGGGCGACTCAACTTTCAAAATGCAAAGTGTCCTTTCTTAGACTTTTCCGCCAGTTGGCTAAACACTCAACTGTGCTAGCATCAGGAGCTCTGCTCAGTTTTCTTCCCTGAATGCCACTCCTGTGGGGATGCAGTGGGGCTGCTGCAGGCAGATGCACAGGGCTCTGGACTTCAGTGTCTGGCTATGCTTCTTGCAGATGAAGTTTAACTCCCCAGTCACTTGAACTTCTCAGTGATCAACACTAAAGCCAGGGCTTCCTGTACAGTGCAGAAGAATGGCTCCCGGGCAGAGCAGGCTAGTCTTTAGTGCCAGAAGTTGGTGTTGTCTAAACCCTGTCCTATGCTAAAAAGAGAACTCAATCCTGATGTTCTCAGGGCACAGCATGAAAGGAAGATGCTTCCCCACTAGTTCTGCTTCTCCTGACTTCCCTAGATGAAGACATCCCGAAATGTGGCTTCACCGGCCCTGGGATCATGTCTGCCTGAAGCCTAGTCTAGCTACGAGTGTAGCAAAAGAACCAAGCTGGGCACAGAGTTGAAGGCAAGTTGGCCAAAGGACACCCTTTCAGTCTGGCCAGTCACCAACATGGCCAGCCACCAACACAGCACAAACAGGCCTCTGGTTGGCCTGCTGCTGGCTCAGCACTGGTGAGTCACCAGGTGACAATGCCGTAGCCAGAGTCTCACTTGCCCAGCAGTGATGACCTAATTCAACATGCGTACTGGATTTGTACCCCTCAGGGCCAGCACGGCTCCACATCTGCCTGCAGGCTATATGTGGATAGGTCTGACTCAATCCCATCATTTTTCTTCCCCATTTGGGAGGGCAGCTTTTCTCTGCTTGAGTGTTGGAATTCCATAAATCATTTCACCCACCCCCTGCCACCTCCGCTGCTGAATATTGAACCCAAAGGTCTGCAAACCCCAAGCACATATTCTCCTGCCAAGCCACACCCCAGTCATAGTTTTTATCAAGAAAGTATTGCGTTTTTACTGTGGTTACCTGCTCAAGACTAAGCCCGTCAAGATTCCAGCATGGAGAGGGGAGGGGCTCATGAAGCCAGCCCTTAGCTGAGTCCTTTTATTTTCAAGGAGACTAGAAGGAGACTGTGTTCATGCCTTCATGGATGACCCACACTCATTCCATATAAAGCCACACTAAATAGACTCAATGGGTTATATATAAAAAGCAAAAGGACATGAAGCTGAAAGGAAGATAAGCTGGGGGAGGGGGACCTAGCGTGTGGGAGTAGGGGCTGGGTTTGCTAGGATGCACTGCATGTATTTATGAAGTTTTCAAAGAATTTGTAAGAAACCTAATAAATATGTTGTTAGGCTTTGAAGGTCATAGAATCCTTGTGGCATATTTTACTTTTCGTGTACATACGTAACTCTTTAAAAATGGAAAAAATCCATTCTTAACTTGACACGTGAGCCAAAGGGTTTTCCCAAGCCATCTTCTGAAGGTACCATGCACACAGGGAGACTGACAGATGAAAACAGGTAACTCATTATGCACAGCGAAGAACTCAGCAGATATGCAGATGAAAACTGCCCTGGCCCAAGGGCTGTAAGAGTAGAGAGGGGTGAGAGTGAGATGGTGTGGGCTTCCACAGCTGTGCAACCTCGTAGCGGAGATGGATGGAGAGCAAGGTCTGGACAGAAGCTGGACCACAGGAGGAGAAAAATCTTGGAACAGATTATACTTTATGTACATGTGTGTATGATTTTCTATTTGCATGTGTACAAATGCTTGCCTTCATACATAAATATAAATCTACTTTTAGGATTAGAACACTCAAGTTTCTACAATGGCATGGTCTTTGGAATTGGACATGTTAAAACTTTTGCTTCTTTATCATTTCCTAAGGTGAACCAGATATAAAACAGGCTGAGCCCATGTGGTTTTGGTTAGCAGTCTTCATGGTGAGCTTCAGTCTCAGCAAGGAGTGGCAGTGATTCACAAACTCATTCCAAGGATGGCAGATTTTGATGCTGTGAGGAGGTTTTTCTGTCCTTCTCTATTTAGCTAAGAGAAACCAAATTATAATGCACTCATTTCATAGAGAAATTAGAAGATCAGAAGTCACAAAGCCAATCACTGTACTACATTAACCAATCAAAAGGGAGGCTCTCTTTCAGTAAGGAGTACTAATGACTGTTTTAGCAGAAGACCAGAAGAGCCGAAAGACGGGTGAAACGGAAGGGCTCAGTCATGCCCTGGTGTACTGTTGAAGCCCATGACTACACTCTAGGCCGCCATTAATCCACCTGTCAGTAGCTCTTATTCCTCTTTTCCATCTTAGCACTAAGGAGTGAGACTCATTTCATGTTTTCTCATCTGGTTCCAGATGTGAACTACTTATCAGAGATTTCGTGAGTGGGCAACGTATCCAAAGTCCTGAGCCCAAAGCCAGGACTCTCATTTCATTTGGGCCTATCCCGTTCAGGAGAGTGTTTCTCTGCCTAGCATGCACTTCACGCCAAGTGGTGCCAAGTGAGGGGAATCCTGTGGCCATAAAAGATGGTACTGATGAAGACATTTATTCTTTTTATTTATCCATGTATCATTTTAAATGTGAAACCATGATTGGGATCTAGGAGTGAAAACCTGTGGGTTCCAAAGGCAAATATCAAGGGCGGGTACCACTATGACTATCACTGCTCAAGCAACAGCCACGAGATGTCCAAGTTTCGTCTCCCCAGCAGTATCACTCAGTTCCGGGAATGTTCCAGAAGGTCCGAAGGAGAGATGTCCTCCCTCCGAAGTCTCTTACTGCATTTAACTCTCTGTTTCCGGTTTCAGTTAACTACCAAGTTCAGTAACTTCTGTCTGGGTGCCCACCTTCCTCATCTTTCTCTTCATCTCCTTTCATTTCTCCTGTCTTTGATTCTTTATTTTCCCAAAGTAGATGGAGAGCACAGTGCACTTGTGTTTATTAACGTAAGGAGGGAACATAGGCTAGAAGAAACAGAACTTTGTAGTTTCTCCTCCCTGTTAGCTCTGCAAAAACCACTACTCTATAAATTAGGTTTTTGAGATTGGAGGGGAAGAAGGAAAGGTAGTTTACGGGAAATGGTGCATTTACAAATAAACATTTTAATAGCCAATTTGAAACACGGATCTGTGTTATAGTCATTTGTTTGAAAAGTACGTATTTTGTTCAAGTGATTATATTAAGTGCCAGCTATATGGAGCTATAATCCATTCCATATCAAGGGATAACAATATGAGTGGAAAATATATCTCTCTACAAGTAGTAAGAGATATGCTTGAAATGGGTAATATATGCCGCCATGATACTCAGAAAAATTCAGACTACAGAGGGGAGAAGGAACAAGGGGAGAGAGGCTGGAGAATAGGAGAGTTAAAAAGAAATGGAGAAGCAGTGTGAATCTGACAAGTGAGTGTTGAAGGAAACCTGAGACTGCTGGGGGGGGGGGGACAGGCAGTAGAAGGCTGGGTTATGCGGGAGACTGACAGACCCTATGGGCTGCGACTTTGATAGGCTGGGTGTAGGACAGAGTTCAGCAATGTACTTGAGCCAGTTTGTACCAGCTCACGGAGCCATTTGCGCAATTTTCCTCCTAGTTGTACTCAATGGCCAAACCTGTTTCCGTGATAACTTGGCATAGCTGGGATGGAATACTGAAATGCCAGAAACTGGCCAGCAGTGAAAGTTGGGGGCTTCTAGTAGCTCCTACCAAGAGTTCGTTCTTGGCATATTACTACATGTGAGGAAAACCAGAACCCAAGTAAGGGACTCCTTGAACATCATCCTAATGAGTGCGACTTTACCCTGCGCCACTGAGGACTCCCCGGATTGTTCTTAGGGTTGCAGCTATAAAAACAGGCTGGTTGCTAGAAAGATTACACATCACGTCTGTAGATGTGAATCTACAGATTCAGTAGAGATGAGGACAGATCCAGGGTGATCTAATTTTATCTTATTGGCATCATTTTTTAACATACAACAACAACAAATCTGATAGAAGCAATAACATTTTCTATTTCTGCTTTATGAAAGCACAGAAAGAGAGAAAATAAGAGGCTGTTCATGAAGCAGGCTGAGGCAGGCCAAATGATTCCTTGGAACTATTAAATTTCTTGATTAAATAGGTGTTGTTTGCATACACACTAGCAGCTGGCTAAGACGCTTAAGGAATCCTTAAGCAAAGCTGGACTGCGGAAGAATGTCAACATGGATTAATGAATGAGAGAGGTTGTGTAAACGATTACTTAATCCCAGGGGAGGGTTTCCTGAGCCCCTGGGGAACTGGGCTGAGGTTGAGAGACAAGAACAAGGTTAGGAGGAAACAGAACATTAAGCAAACAATAGTTCGATTTCTTTTGTGATTTGCCTGCAGCTCAGAGTGTAAAACAAAGCCTCAGTAAAGCAAGACAGGTAAAAGAAGCCATCCCGCCATCGTGATTAAAGTAATTATCTACCCAATAACTGGAAAGGAGATCTTAGTTTATATTCCCAGACAAAATAGAAAATGTGACTGTTTCTTAACTAGTTCTTACCTCTAATATATAGAGAGCATTAAATCATGTTCTAGGGGTTTTAACAGAGGCTTCTTGGGGCCAAAAATGCAGGTAAAGCTTTAATTAAAAGCAACACTTGTTTATGGAACTGTAGGCGTTCACTTTCCCAGTAGTCCCCAAGGCTTCTGCGGACTGATGAGCGCTCAGTCCCATTGCTGTCCTCCCTCTCCCCTCACTGAGTCTCCTGCTGCCTGACAGCAATGGTGGCCTTCACCATTGCTACCCTAAAGCCTATGAAAACTGGAAGGTTCATTTTTCCTTTCTCAGCAAGTAACTGTCTTTTCAGTAGGTGGGAAAACTGTCTCACACGGCACCAGCTGTAAGGCTGGAATATGTTTGAGTTCTTTGTGTATCTGTTGTCAACTGAAAACTTAAACTTTCGACCTTTAACATGAATTACAAATTTCATCTACTACTTTTAAACTACCGCTTAGGTATCATGTTTTCAAATCCCAATGGATATTCTTACCGTTGGGACAATAATAGAGTTGAAATTGTATGTTATATGCCTAACTCTACCTGGAGTAACCACTTTCATAGCAATTACGCTTAAAAAACTCGGAGCTTAGTCAAGAGTAGGAAACAGAGCTAATTTTTTCCCCATAGTGTCTCCAGATAAATCCAATGTAATTGCTTTTTGTCAAAGTAAAATTATTTCTCAATCACTCTTACTAATATAGCTACTGCGTCTTGTTTGCCATGATGGTAGAGCCAGAAACTGGTTTCTTCTTAATAAATTATCAGTTGTATTCCATCCCATTGCAAACTCCCCATAGTAATTCAAGTTGCTAAGTACTAGGATTACCTAATGTGACCCGAGGTTCACCTCTCTTATTGCACTTTAGGACATTTCTAGACACTTAGACTGTCTCGTATTGTTGAAAATATGAAGAAAACAATTTCACTATCCTATTATCCTATTCCAAAGTGTGTATATTTCTTACATCCACTTGCTCTTATAAACAGTCTGTTACACTCAAGATTCTGGTCACTTTACTGGAAAACAGAAGTCCTCTGCCTGTAATTACCAGCTGCAGGAAGGGACAAGCCAGTGACCTCCCTGACTTGTAGGCACAGGACCAAGCTCCGAAGATTAAATGCCTCCTATTCTCTTGGTAAACACCACTTCTTTGTTGGCCGAACAAAAGCGAACAAACAAGCACAGAAAAAAGGTGAGTGTTTCTTTGGATCCCTCAGACATATTTTTACACCTGCACTTCAGACCTTTCTGGCTTGTGCAGATGATGAAAACAACATTGTTTGCGATTTATTCATAAAAATACTTGTGAAAATTTGCCTATGATTCCTATGTTCTTCCTTTACTGTTTAAATATATAGATTCATTTCTGGAGACTTCTAAGATCAAATCAACACTATTTGTTGTTTATGATCTACGATGCAGATGCTTGGTAGTAAAGCAAGGCAAAAGCCTCCCTTCTGAGACTTTACCTCGTTTAGATATCTGCACGATTTAATACCCACAAGCAGATGAAGATGCTTAACATGGAAGAGAAAGGTTTAATGTGTGCGCAGCAAAGATGAAGGAATCAATAACATAAAGATGGTCCTGGTCTGAAAGCACACACTGGGACATTCAGGAAGTGCTCATGAGTTGGGCATGGGTCCTGGGAGGACATTCAGGAAGTGCTCATGAGTTGGGCATGGGTTCTGGGAGGGCATCCAGGAGGTGCTCATAAGACGAGCATGAGTCCTGGGAGAACTTGACTCCCACTTGGCCTCTTAGCCACATGATCCTCATGAGCAGGAAACACTAAAAAAGGAATATAATTATGAAGGGTACACTCTACAGACACAGAAGGACAATGTGACTTGGGACACCTCAGCATCACATTGCCTCAAATTCCATTAATGTGCATAATGCTGAGGGTTTCAAAGGGACTTATTTTCATGTTCTCTGAGTTGCGTGATTCTTTATCACAGGACTCATGAGTAATGGGAGAGCCCTTTCCATGCGCAGAAGAAGTATCTCCAGAAATACAGAGTGTTGACACCAAAGAGAGGCAGGGAATCAAGGAAGAAACAATCCAGCCCCACAGAAAACCTGTCTACTTCCCAAGAAGCTGATGGGATGCTAGGCTAGGAGAGGCAGTGCGCGAGCACAGCTGAAGCCATAGCTGTAGCTCCTAGCCATGCACACATTACCTACTTCATGCTAAGCTTTATTAAAATGCATCGACAATTTTGTATAACAGGATGTATTTTAAAAAGTTAAACCCTCAGCAGGGCACTGCACCTTCTAATATTTTTGTTAAGTACAAAATAATGTGCTTTCATGGCCCCAACCCACTTTAAAAAGTTAAAATTACATGTGGCAGTTTATGGTTCAAACACAAGGCTATGAAATGGCTCTTGATTATTAGCGTATTAGACACTTGGCATATGTTTGCCCAAAACTAAACATATTAAAGATATAATGCTTTATCTCTAGTCTTAAGCTTCATGTAAAAGTTAACTTTTATCACTCTAGAGCAGTCTTTTAAGATTAAACCATAAAAAATATTGCCTTTCATTTATAGTCACAAATTATGTCATATTTCATGAACTACAGGACATCTTGTCTACAGAGTGACTTGGTCATTTGCTGTCATCTCCACTAATCCATTGCTGCATGGAGGAAAGTGTCAGGTACAGTTAGCTTCCTGTTGCCCTACTATCAAGAGTGAGCACTCAGTAAGTAACTATTGAGCTTCCTACTGAATCCTGGTCGCATAAAAATCCTTTTCCTCTGACTCTTGCTGAAAATAGTGTTCACAAGTATCTGCCCATTTTATGACCTAAAAAAAAAACCAATTATACTCTGGCACTTGGCTTAAACCAATAAGACGAAAGAACAAGCTTGCAATGTAATTAGCTGAAAATAAATGGAAAATATTGCACATTTTGTTGTCTAGATAATTTTTAGAGACATTCATTTTTTGCTATTGACTCCCACTGCATTAGTGCTTGTAACCTGTTTAGTGCATTAGCGCTGAACACTATTGATTCACTTGGAGCTGGTGGGCCAGTTAAGTCCCGCTTTGTCCCCGAATCCCGAGTGCCTCTTCACCTTCAGTGCAAGCAGGCTGCCTGTGAGATGCTAAGTGTTAATCAGATGTAAACTATCAGCAGGAAATTTAGCCTTCAAATGTATAGTTTTCTAGTATGCAGACCTACGTTCTAGGCCACCATGAATCATCTCTGTGCTCTGTCCTGACAGCACGACAAACTGAACTTCCATAAAGTGAGCTCTACAACAGAATGCTGTCCAAGCCCCAAATGACCTTAATTCACCCCTTTTACCTAGAGTGCAGTCTGAAGTGTCACCTGACATTTAATGTTCTCTGACTGATGAACGTTTCGACAATATGTCCAAATAAGATAAGTGAAGTGCAACAGTGCATCTTTTTATTTTATAATTATATGATTTGTAAACCCTTTTTCCCCCACGTGTGAACATGGAGAACGGTTAAAACAAACTTTTATTCTGTGTTAGCATGCCCTAGTTAGGCATTTCCCTTTGCTTTTCTTTCTGAAAGATGGGCCAATCTTCCTCAAGGGCTGTGTACACACACTTCATCTGCTATCACATTAGCCTAGGTCTCAGGTAAGTACAGAAATTGCTTCCCCAAGGTAGAGCCTGGCTTATGGAATAGGAAGTCAATACTGCTCAGCCAGTGAGTCATGTGAGAATGAGCCCTCCTGGAACATTTTAGTTTGAAACAAATGTATCATTAGCATACTGGAATGTATCCAGGATCCTAGAATCAATTACCACATGTATACAAAAAAAAAAAAGTCAAGGGAAGGGAGTTTTATTGACTCCAAGAGTAGTCAAGCTTTTGGTTTCTTTTCTCTGATACTTTTGAGTCCTCTGTGGGCACTGGGGATGTGACTTACAGCACAAACATGGGCACTTGGTCATTCTGTGTTCACTTTATCAATATTTGTGCCAGTGCACAGATAAATACCAGCAGAAATTCCTGGTAAGTCCTCTCTAAATTCTGGCAGATCCTTCTTTTTCCTGTTTGAAAGAGGAGATAAGAAAAGAGGGAGGGATGGCCACTCCCTGTTAAGACCGAAGCCTGGAGAAAGGGTGCAACACCCAAAATTTGAAATATTACAGTAAGTTAAAAAAATCTGTTATTACTCAATAGGTTATTATCCTTATCAACATATGGGGTTCCTCATGCTTCCAGTAATCTCTTACTAAGGAATGTGGGACTGGAATCATCATATATTGGTGCCTTGGCTTCAGAATTTTACCTTTTTCAAAAGTCACCTTTAAAATCCATTTCTTCTCCTGTTGGACATATTATCCAATAAGTAATACAGAAATTTCCTCAAATGAATCACCACGTAGGGATCAGCAACTTAACACAGTCATGCCTTGCTTTAAACGAGTGTATGAACAGGAAGTACCCTTAAAATGCAGGGACGTGGTTAACCTCAGCTACCTGACCACATGGGAGATGCTGTTACTCACATCCTGGGTAAGTACCCTTCCCAGGTAAAGGCTACCTGCATTGCTTGCCAGAGTTCCAACTTGAACTGTGACCTTTTGCTTTTGGTTTATGAAAGCGTTATACAGTGACATTTTAGAGTCTTTTTTGGGATGGGTTGGGGGACAGGCATGTGACGGTTTAAGAGGGTTAAGCAGGGAGATGAGAAAAAGGCAGGAGGCACTAATGGTTCATTTGTTACTTTTAAAAAACACCCCTGGGGTGTGCCCAATGAAATTTTGGAAAGAAATTCATTTTAAGCTGGGCGGTGGTGGTGCATGCCTTTAATCCCAGCACTCGGGAGGCAGAGGCAGGTGGATCTCTGTGAGTTCTAGACCAGCCTGGTCTACAGAGCTAGTTCCAGGACAGGCTCCAAAGCCACAGAGAAACCCTGTCTCGAAAAAAACCAAAAAAAAAAAAAAAAAAGAAATTCATTTTAAGTTTCTCTTAGATTAAAAAAAAAGTTTTACTGTGCCATTTTGTATGCAATGGACAGCAAGGAGAATTCAAACAAGCCAGGAAGCAGCATCTTGCCCAGACTGGAAGAGAACAGAGTCAACAGCTATGGAAAAGAAGCAAGTGAAAATTAGTACAGTTTTAGTTAATATTTTTAAAAGTAAAATACATCGAATACTTGTACCTTAAGCGTTTTCTTTCTTAAAAGATTTGCTTTGGAGCAATGTTTAATATCAAGAATGAAGACTCTTCAGTAACGTACACAGAGGGTAACATTCCCTCATTCCTGGACACAGGAAGTAAGAAAACAACTTTGGAATTTGACTTTACAGGTTTCACTCCTAATATAAAATGCATTCTCTTGAGAGTACTACACTGTCTAAATGAGCCACGGCAAACCGATCATATGACTTGGATGTTAGTTCTAATGCTGACTCCACATCTACAATTTGAATAGTGTGGGAGATTACAGATACATGGCCTATAGAGAGTTATAAATCTCTGCTTATTTTATTAAATATTACAAGACATGCCCTGAGGAGGACAGATCAATAATGGACCTTGTGGTTTCCTGATGGAATGCTGCAATTATTTTCTTCCATTACAACTTAAATGTAACTCAATTTTACCCATCTATCATCTTTATGATAGTGATAAGAAACATCCCCAAATGTTTGCTTTTCTGCTCATGCCTAATTCCTTGTTTGCATCTTGTTTCACTATTCGTTCTTATTGAAAACTGTTGCAATTCCTTTCCTTTCTCCCTCTGACTGCTTGGAGTGGTGACCCTTTAACTCTGGCACTCAAGAACGGAGATGGAAAATTACTACCTTTAGTTTCCTTTCTTTTGGGAAGCAGTTGGCTACTCTTTGAATTGGAGTACAAGTGATATTTGAGAAACAAGGAAGCTCAATAAAAACAACCTACGTGGTCAACTTTTTCTAGAGCTGAATTGCCTAATTCTTTTATATATATATTTACTTTTTACAATTCATTTTTACATACCAATCAGATTTACCCCTTCCTCCTCTCTTCCTGCTACCCCCACTTCCCCCCACAATTCAGTCCCATCACTCTTCAGAAAGGATAAGGTCTCCATGGGGAGTCAACAAGGCCTGGCACATTCAGTTGAGGCAGGACCAAGGCCCTCCCCTCTGCATCAAGGTTGAGTAACGCATCCCACCACATGGAATAGGCTTCAAAAACCCAGCTCATGCAGCAGGGATAGTATCCTGGTTCCATTGCCAGGGGTCCCACAAATAGAGAAGTTCTCAATGCAGAATATGACAAGCAGGATATCTTGCTGTACCAAGGCCAGTTTAAAATTTAAGTCAGAGAACAAAGCAAATTTTCCTAAGTGTCATGCAATTTGATTCAGTTGTTGTCTCCATCAGTGTCAGCCCACTAGACATTAATTAAGTGGTATGGAGTTCTATATACACAGAAAGAAGTGAAGCCTCTCATGAGTTCTGTTGAACTGCAATATGCCCTGTTTAAAAAGAAACTGATCATTTAAATTCATCTCTCTTTATATAAGCATTTAATAGTAAAGCTGCCATTTAATACGAGCACAGGACCAAGCCAGGACTGTTGGTTACTGTTGTGCTTGCCCATATGAAGGTTCCACGAGGCCAGACTGTCTAGAGAATGTAAAGAAAGTTCACAAGGACACCAGGTAGGAAACTGTGGGTTACAGGCTTGAACCTGGACCTAAGGCTCCTTCCATTAGGTTATCCTGATTCCCAAGGAGCTAATTTTCTAGACATCTTATTGTGCCAGGTTGATGATGGACTCACTACATGTTTTGTGAACACCTGTGAAACCTACACGTTGCAAATGAAACCCAGATTGCAAGAAGTTAAGCAGCAGGGTGGAAGCCACACACAGGGGGTTCCGTACACTAGGCCTTTCACCCAGGATTGCCTGGTACCAAACGTCACTTGCTACCTCCACAGCGGATCTACTATTCATTATTAGGATGACCAAGATGCCACTGAGCACCACCCACATCCAGGACAGGTCCTCATGCCCAGCAGTAGCTGGCAAATACAAAACAGACTCTATGTTATATATATTGTTTTGTTTGTTTTTACGTGTGATTTTGTTTTGCTCTGGTATATTTTATCTTACTGTTTTTTATTTTTATGTCTTGTTTTTCCTTGAGGAAGAGAGAGCTGAGGCAGAGAACATGAGGTTGGGTGGGTAGGGAAGTGGGGAGGATCCGGAATGATTTGTGAAAGGGGAAATAATATGATCAAATACATTGTATGAAAACAATTTTAATTAAAAAAACTAAAAGTAAAAGATGACCAAGATGTTGGGGAAATATTTACTCCAAGTTAACTTTTTCAGATATTTATACAATATAGGGAAACTTTGGTAATGGACTCTAAAGAGTGCAAGGTATTAACGGAATTATATAAAGAAACTTTCCTATCTCAACATTCATTAAAAATCTTTTCTAAAATATAGTATTACAAGTCACCAAGTGAAATCCATAGTGTCCTCGCAGAGTGAGATTGCTGCTAATTTGGGATTTTTAAATGGTTCTCCTGCTCACCACTGACTTGCATTTGCAGCAATTGTCTCAGTAAGTTCACCAAACTATTTTTTTCCTGGACTTGCAAGTTAATGAATTCCTTATGTATGATTCTAGTAATTTGAAGTGGATTAAGGGATATATAATGCTATTTTTCTCCAAATAGAAGGAAGAGGGTGTTTGTCCCTCCTAAAGTTGGGTCATTACAAAGTTTCCATATTATAGGGGCATTTTCTCAATGATTATATTTAGCTCAATAATAGCTAAGAGAATATGCATTAGCCTAAGACAACATGAATTCATACTAAATTGAGATGTTTATAAAGATTCACCAATGAATGGGTAAAAAAAAGCAAGAAAGTTATTTCAAATGAATTTGAACTTATTGTGGATGGGCAAACTAATAGAATTCACAGTTAGGTGTCATTATAAATAAACCCTTTATTGTCTGTGGTTGAATTTACTGATATATTTAATAAGAAAACTTAATATTTGGTATTTTAAAGGTTTCTAATCTTCTCATAGGATGTCTCTAAATTTTTAAGGAGAAGAAAATTTGGACATAAAAACAATGTTAAATACACATCGATAAAAAATAAGGCCTTTAAAAGCCACATTCAAACTAAACAAAAAAAGTGCAAATCAAGTCTATATTCTTAGCCCCGGCTGTCTTAGAATTCATACTGTAGACCAGGCTGGCCTTGAACTCAGAAATCTGCCTCCAGAGCACTGGTATTAAAGGCGTGCACCACCTCTGTCTGGCCTAAGATTATATTCTTATAGAAGGTCTATTGTAACCAGCAGCACTAGTATTCCATGGATGGGCACCTGAGGCTTGAGATAAGCTCCCAGAAACTGAATTATATGTAGAGACTCGCTCAGAAGTACAAATGAGGCATAGGTGAAAATGATGTGTTCTCGCTCTCAGAATTGTCAGATGACTCAAAGGGGCTTTCCTGTTGCAGATGTGAGAAGATGCCTGTAAAGACCGTGACTATATACATTCATGACATGTGGGGGGAGAGAAAGCCGCGTAACATCATCAATAAGCAAGTTAAGCCTGAAACACCTGCTGTATCCCCCAAACGGACAACAGTCTTTCCTGGTACCTAGTGCTTATCCTGCAGTAGAGATATGTTTTATATATGGTGGGGAGATAGGACGGTAAAAACCCCCTCTGACAGATCTTATCACACAAACTGAGGACTGGGCAGGAACCTTAGTAGAAAGGTACCACCAAAGCATACTTCAGCTTGTCCAAAGAACACTTGTCTGTCCATGCAATATTAGAGATATTAATATCAAAATTTCTCGATGTGAGTCTAGCCATGAAACTTCATGCTAAAATAAAGACTCAATTCCAAGACCTCATGAGAAGAGTCACCTGATATCTGACCAAGTTAATCCAGTCCAGACAAAGCAGACTCGTCTTATTTCTTAAAGACTCCCTAACTGCTCAGATCCTGTAAATCATTTTCCTCTTGCTGCCCTCCTTTGAGGACAAAGCTGGGAAATGACTGCATGCTGGTCACTGGAACACTTTCTGTGGACCAGGTATGTGAAAACAGTGAGTAGTCTCGGTTTCAGAAGAATTTAAGCCGCTAGTAAGCGGAGAAGATGAACAGGCAAATAAAGAATGGAGCTTTGCAGGTATTTGTCTTTATGGAATTTGGCCAGTGCAAAACTTGGCATCCCTAACAAGAAGACTGTTGGCAAGTTACATCTCGTTTCCCACAAGAATTTTTGAGATGGGGGTGATAATGGTTTCAGGTGTGGCTTTTGGGGCATTTTTCCTGCGTGATAAAACTAGCCTGCATTTTATTGGATAATCTTGCCTCTTTGTTCCCTCTGGAAAACTAAAAAAATGTCAAAGCAGGTAAGATAAAGTTCAGAAGGTTTTGAGACTTTTTAAAATTAGTAAGAACATTTACAATGGGAGGCTGAAATGCACAAAATAAAACAACAAGATAAGATACCAGTATGCTCCTGCAAAGTTGACTGTCTTTTTTAACTTTTCTAGGACAAAATCCAAGCATCAAGATCAGCAGCCCTGGAAGCCCTGGAGGAACTCCCGATAGGCTGTTTAAAGTCACGTTGCTCAGCTAGCTTGCTGGATGCAGGGAAAGTGTGCTCTCTACGATGCCCTGAATATCACACTTGCACTTTGGAATCCCAGGTTTCTGAAAGCCCTTCAGCTTTCTTCTCTTCCTTTGCAGTATTTTCCACTGAAGAAAAGGGCAGCCTGACGGAGAACTCCATTGTGTCTTACAGAGTTGACAATGTTTCTTAAACACATGAGGGGGCAATATGTCTTAGTTGGGACTGGCATGGGCGTGTTATATGCATTATCAGACTTTGGAGGGGAAAGGAGGGATGTTTTGTCTTTGTTTCAGCAAAGAATGCATTTTCTGCATTCCATAAAACAGGTAAGTAATTTTGCACATAGGGAAGTATCTTAGGTGTCCCATCAAGAGCCAATCAGATGTCGTGAATGCATATGCCCTGGTTGTGCTGCAGTAGAATTATATGCTTTCTCTTATCAAGTACGTATTGATGTTTCTCCTAGTTGCAGTTAGAGCCCTTATTTCTTAGAGTGAAACTGTCCAGACAAGATACACGTTTCCAAAACCCAAATGTCTTTAGACAGGATTCAATGGAACACTATCTTTTCAGTTATGGTCACTGGGGGTCACTGGGTTAGGAGGCACAACCATGATATATGTGCAAATCTAGGCTAAACATAACTTCCAAGGAGGCAATGGACTCCCTACATCGGCGCTTGCCCTCTGTCACTAAGGGATCAAATGACTAGCAGAAAAAATTCTACTTTATTTAATTAAACACCAATGATTTTCCTATGCTTTCCTGTGAAAACACCATTTTTAGTGATCATCACTCCAAAATAAAAAGTGCTATGCAGGAATGCAACTCTAAGTGGTAAAAGTATTTTTTCTTTTAGTTATAGTATCGCTCCCCTCTGTGTGTGTGCGTGCATGCATTCTTAGGTGCATTTCTTGTGTGGGTACATGGAGACCAGAAGGGAACCTTGGGTGGCACTCCTCAGTGCCTGTTTGTTTTTAATTTACTTATTTGAGACAGGGTCTTTCTTAGTGATCTAGAGAATGCCAATTAGGCTAAACTGACTGATCAGTGAGCCCAAGGCATTTCTATTATTAGTGTTGGGACTACAAGCATGCACCACCACATCTGTCTTCTTCACATGGGTTCTTGGAATGGATCTCCAATCCCCATGCTTACACAACAATCATTTCACTGACCAAGCTACCTACCCAGCTCCACATAAATGTCATAAGATACTATTTTAATCAGTAATGAAGATCAATTTCCTAACAAAGATTTTGTAAATATTTTGAATACAAATCATGTGCTAATTACAGAAATGCCTTGGTATTTCCCCTGCCCCACCGCTTTTGGATTGGCGTTTATTCTGCTTTATACCTAATTTTAAGACTTACCCTATTGAAACAGTGCTCATGGTTGGGTCCATAAAAATGCTGGAGACATCTCACATTGTTTTTGTTGACAATCTTGTTGAAGAATTCATTGACGTATTTGATGGGGAATGCACAGACTGCCGATCGATTCATGGGTTCAGCAGAATCTGGCTTGCTTTGTGCGAACACGCCGTAGAGAATGTCATCATTTGGGCTGGCACCTATCTGCTTAGCAAGATTGGCCCCGGGCTTACCGACATACGCAGCTTGGAGGATGTTGAACACTTCCTCCCTTGTGGATCTCTTTCTTCTTTTTTCCGTGAGAATACATTCCAGAGGCATTTCCATGTAGGAGTGCAACCCGGAGTCTACAGAGCAGAACCTGATTATCCTCGTGTGAAAAGTCTGAGCATCTAGGGTTTCCTTTTGGACAGTCAGAAAGTAAATAAAATGTTTGCTTTCGAAGGCATGTATGTACTTTATGGGGTAGGACTCCCGGAATTCAGGTAAGACATCAATATAGGACTGGTCCGTCAAAAACTTAAAGCCGTCTTGGGTTTCCTTTAGCCGTCTCACTGATATCGAGTGCAATGAATGATCAGGAAAGTAGGTAGAATTGATCGTATTCCCCACAAAGAAATTGATGAACCTGTCCTTTTCAGACAGGAGGACTTTGGCTCCCAGGGCACTCACTACGCAGTCAGGACACTGACCTGACTCTTCATCCACATCTGGGGAGAACATGCAGTGAACCTCGGACTCTATGTCAGCAGGGTTGTCAGGAGGAAGGACATGCCGCTGGCAGGTGCCTCCGCTGACGCTGCCACAGCTAATGAGCTGATCGTCATAGTACGTGTCAATGAGCAGAGCCATGTTGACGTTGTCTTTCCAGACGCCTCCTGATGAATTGGCTTTGCTGCTGCAGTCCTGACACGGAAAACAATCTGGGTGTTCCAAGACGGGCCCAGTCTGGTACTGAGATACCTTCTGAAGGTCTTTGTCATTTAGAACATAAATGTAGTTTGTGGCTCCGAGGTAAATATGATGCCCATGCAGAACGACATTCTGGATGGGGGTTTCTGAGGTGAAGTTGGGAAGCTGATACTTCATGTTCATGTTCATCCCGGACTTCACGAGGGCCTCCTTGCACTCGCCATGGCTCCTCTGCACCAAGGTCAACAGCAGCACCAGAATGCCAGGTGATAGCACCGTGGGGGCCTTCATTGTGAGAAGCTGATCTGCCAAGACACAGTCAAGCAAGAGCTGCTTAGTCGTCATTAGAAACAAAGGAGAAAAATGGAAGCCCTGCTCCAGCTTCGCTGGCAGAAATAACATTTCCTCACTGGAATTTTTACATAGAATGAAAACAAAAACTGCCAGCTAGCTTCTCATAAAGACACATTGTAGGACTGGACATGACTCCACATAGTTTAATTTTAGAAGAGTAGTTTTCAAGGGCCATTATGGGATGCGAACAATGTTCTGTGTTGAGGCCCATGCGGCAACCGAGAGTCATTCAGCAGCTGAATGAGAAACGCAGCACATTCTTTCTTAACCCCTTGCTGGTTGCTTAATGTGGTTTCATATCTGTGGCTAATGACTAGGTTGACACTTAAACTTTCTTGGTTAGTCAAGGAAAGGGACTGTGGTTCAGATTCATTTATTCTAGAAATTACAGCTGGCGTTGTTTCCTCGGGAGCATGTAGAATTACTCGGCTAAATTTAGCTTCCTTTTGGAAGAAACCAATCATAAATCCTAGAAGTGAGCGGTCACATGCTGTTTATAGGATTTTGTGTGCAAGGAAAAGGTATGGTTATAATTGGCTATGGCTAACCTATTGTTTCAGACAGACAAATGCTTGATGCAAGATCACGAAGACTTCAAAAAACAGCCGACTGAAATGTGTGAAGTCAAATTTAATCTTCAGAACTAAAGTTTTAGAACTATTTCCCAGGGGAAAAACAACATATTGTTCATTATCAAGTCAAAAAAGCTCTTTAGTCCCAAGAACATTATTTCAGCATTCCGTGGTGTACACATGGACCAGTATTTCTCCCAGTAAGCATGACTGGCTTGTTATTCAGGCTAAAGATGTGCAAATCCTACTAATAATAGCTAAGGGCAGTGGTAGGGTATTGTTTTGCAAAGAGAGTACTTAGGATGAAAGCAACTACTTACCTAACACTTGTGTTTTCTGACAGGATTGAAGGGTGTTTAAAACCACATTTGGCATTACAACTATGGCAAAGATTAACCTTGGATCTATGAAACTACATCCAAAATCACCAAGCAACTAATAAGTGATTGGCTCTGTGTATACACTAAGAAAAATGGGACATGGTTCCTGCCTTTCAGTGAGCCTAAAAACTGGCTAATAATTAACACAGAGAGACTGATGACTAAACTACCTGTCATTACAGCACCCCATATAGCACAACCCCCAAGCTACCAGGATTAAGAAAGGGAGAGATGGCTTCTGTATGGGATCATGATATGAAACATAGCACACACTCCTTATGTTATGAGCTCCATTAGGAGGACAGCATCTGTCATTACTGTATTCTAAGAACTGGATGCTGGGGAGCCTGGAACACAGCTGGCATTACACAAATATATACTGAATCTGTGTGTAAATAAAAGACAAGCAGCAGGTTCAAAAACAAGGACTTGTGTCCTAACGTTTTGACTTTGGTTCTAATAAGTCTCTAAAAATTGGGAGCTTTAAAGAGATGGTTGGCCAGTAACTATGGTGGCCTAGAATGAAGCAAAGGAAGGTAATCAGCAAGATGGTGGCCCCAAGAACAGAAGGAGGCAGTGAGAGGCACAATTCAGTAAGATGTGCCACCTGGCTGGACAGAAGAAAGGGGAGGTGGAGATGATCAGGAGTGATCTGGGCCAAGGTGGAATGAGTTACACAGCAGGCAGCAATAGGAAGCTGGCTGAGAGATATGGTTTTTAAGCCTGTTAAGTATAATTAAGTGATGGGAACTGAGTAAAGGTTCTACTGTAGGAATGGCTGGAAGGGCTCTCATCATTTATCAGGAAGCAGATGCTTAGAATACATGACGGATGGAATTTCTGAGCAGACGGAACATCTATGCCAAGGAACAGAGGTGAATAATGAAAGCTTCAGAGGAAAGCTGCCCTTATGGATGTGAGCATGGGTGGCTCAGGGGAGACACATCTGCTTTCGGTGACACAGTAGTAGCCAGCGGAATGAGGAAGAAATGCAAATCCAAAACTTGGGGTACTTGGTTCTTCATTTAGCACAAGAGAAATAAACTTCAGGTATATGCATAGAAGTGATAGTTGAGACCTAGGTTGGTGTGCTTGTTGTAGGACTAGAAGGAAAAGAGGTGGCCAGTGAATTATATCGGGGCAAAGACCTACGTTAAAAGAACTGAGCAGAGTCAAGAAGGCATTGAGGCATCAAGAGCCAGCACTGCTTCAGTGTTACAGAGGCCAGGCAAGGGTCTCAAGAAGACCATAGTCTGTATATGTGAGTACTTGTTGACCTTCAAAAGAGTGGTTTCAATAGATTTAACAGTAGTTTTCAATACTGTTAAGGTGTAAGGGAATATGTGTTTTGAGGAAGTAGATTGTTCATTTAAGCAAGAACAAGCAGAAGGCAACAGCGGTTGCTTGGAGTTCATTGTTAAATCAGAAAGATGTATGCTTATTTGCAAGACTTTCACTTCTGCTAACACTGATTTGGTACCTACAGAGACACAGTGCCCTTCTCTGGAAAGCTCATAGTTCCTTGGTAGAGGCAACGAGTGTGAGTAGAAAGGAAACGAGACGGCAAATGAGGCTCGAATCAGTCTTCAAGGGGAGAGTGAATGAAGATTCCTCACAACCAGTTTTGGGCAAAGCAGAGACCCAGTGGAGAGCACATGGCGTGGGCAGGACAGTGGCAAGGACTAGACTCTGAGAGGGGGGTGACAGGCACAAGTGAGAGACAGACAAAGCTGATGATGCAATATTCCAAAGACAAAGCTGATGATGCAATAT
>PVIU01007035.1:0-95439 GCA_004026605.1 Ondatra zibethicus | reverse complement strand
GGGTTGCCAGCTCCTCTCTGTTCGGCTCCGTGGGACAAAGGAGGCCCCCTAGCAGGGGACTCGCCCTTCCCCCAAGGCCTCAGCCCGGGTGGGCCGAGCTCAGGTGCAGCCGGGACAGGGTCCAGATGAATCCGCGGAAGCTGGTTAGGCGAGGATCCCGGTCCCAAAAGCAGGCCTACTGAGGTTTGCCAGCTCCTCTCTGCTCGGCTCCGTGGGACAAAGGAGGCCCCCCCTTATTTTATTTTTTTAAAACAAAAACGAACTATCTTTTTTTCATTTTACATACCAATTCCAGTTCCCCCTTCCTCCCCTCCTCCCATTTCCTCTACCTATCTCCTCACTCCTATCCATTCCTCAGAGAGGATAAGGCACATAGCTTTGGGAAAGATCCAAGGCCCTCCCTACTATAAGGCTAAGCAAGGTATTCATCCAAAGAGAATAGGTTCCCTAAAAGCCAGTACAGCAGTAGGGATAAATCCTGGTGCCACTGCCAATGGCCCCTTAGTCTGCCCCAGCCATGCAACTGTCACCCACATTCAGAGGGTCTAGTTTGGACCTATTCTGGAGTTGGTGAGCTCCCATAGCTCAGGTAGACTGTTTCAGGGGGTGTCCCCATCATGATCTTGACCTCTTTGTTCATATTGTCACTGCTCCCACTCTTCAGCTGGACTTTGAGAGCTCAGCCCAATTAATTATTAATCCATGCAACACATGATCATTGGGCATACGCTCCCAGCAAACAAATGTGGCATGATTAAACCACAGATGTTTAGACCTTAACATTTACTGCACCATTTAGAAACTGCTTACATACTAAAGTGCTCAAAGACACTTTTGAAGGTTCAGCTAAAACACAGGAACTCCATTTGGTAAGGCAACTATTCTCGGTAGATTCATGGCATTGTACTGCGCAGCTTTCCACAACAGATAAAACCAGAAATCTCGGAATTCTAGAGTAGAACAAATGTCCTGTAAATTAACTACCCCACCCGCAGAAAACCACTTTCTTAATGTTTAATTTTTTTCTTTGCAACTCCAGACTCTGAAAATCTTATATTTCAAAGTGGGTAGGCTTGAATCGTGCAGATCCTAAATTATATTAAACATAAAGTAAAACTGATAGCCATGAAGGTTACCCTGCAAAAAGAAGAACAAGAAAGAAGAAACAGATTTCTTGGGTGACACTGAGTGGATTGACACTCATTATGATCAGGAAATAGGGCTGTCGTTGCACAGTGATTCTAGGGAAGGCTCCTTAGCATCCATGGGAGTCAACTGTGCGTCCCAGAGGATTAATTTATTCAGTTGTTTTGGAAAATGGACAGATATAGAAGATTTAGTTTGAGAAAACCATGCTAACCACAAATTTGGGTTTCCCAGAGAATAAGATTTGGCTCACTTAACCAAGTAAGGAGCCTCATGCAATAGAAGTATAATCTCTGGTGAGGGGAATTAGAATAGACAGGAGAGGAAGATAAGTATTAGCTGCAGCCTTGAAAACTGGTACAATATCAGAAACTGTGGTTTGTTCCATTAAGCTTCTTCTCTGTGGTTTGTTTCAGGAAAAGAAATTCAAAAGGGTCACAATAAAATAACTTATAGAACTTACTTGAAGGGACTGTATCCTTGCATGATTTGGCATGATTTCTGGTGACACTCAACTCTGTCTTAAGAATGAAGGACTTAACTTCCCTGCTCTTCAAACTGTGTAAGCCAACGAATTTTAACTGCCAATCTCTAAGTATTCTACTTAGTTTAAAAAAAAAAACTTATCAGTACTGATCAAGGGCACATCGTATACCCAAAAGGCCACTAGATTGCCGTGATTGGTCAGTTCATTGGCCTCAATTCAGGACATTTTATAAGGATCATTCCTACTTTGGTAGTCAGCTGAGATCAACTGAAATTAAATGACTATTTGACTTTCTCTGCCTGTCCATTTCAGCTCCATTCCCCCCGCCCCAAATATTGCTAAGAGTTCTCCATAATATTATACTTGTATGCTTATCCATTTTGTTTTCCATATATTGATCAGTAGAAATGAATATTCATACCAACATCTAGATTGTAATGTAATTTACTAGCCTTTGATAAAAATAGCTTCTTCCCTGATTTAGTTTTCTTCTGAACACATACCAACTGGGAACTTATATAGCATCTTTTAGGTCAATAAGACCTGAGAGGATCAGGTATGTTTTGGCTATGTGCAATTCCAGCTTTATTCTTTCTTCTGAAGTTATTTTCCAACACAATTTTGTATGTTTTCACAGAAAACATGTTATTTAAGTTCTATTCTTTTGTTATTTATCAAAAATCTTCTTCTGTTCTTTATTATATTGGTTTACTAATTGTGTTTATGTTGCCTTTTTGAATGTCATATTATATTTTTACATGCATGTAGAATAACTTTAAGAGGAACTAAATAACTTTTGCTTTCATAAAGTAATCAGTGAAGTAACAATGTGAATATATAAATCACAACAAGAATAATATTTGGCTTAGTTGGCTCTGTGTTGATATGCAAACTTATAAAAATTACTCTAAATTATTTTGGCTTATTATAAGATAGTTTCTTATAATTAATGTGACTCAAGATATTTTATGCCAAACTTTTACTTTAAAGAAAATCAAATTATGAAAGCAGAGACTTCTTTGTGACATATTTTAAAATTCTCATGTGCAATTTTGACTGGGGTGAAAGTATCGTGGTTCCATTAGAAATAAATCCTAAAGGAAATTTCCTGTGTTCTTATGAAGGTCGTCTAGAGCTGACCAGCAGGATTTTCAATTCAAACATTCCTAACATGATTTCTGGGTATACGGTTCAACCATGACTGAGGTCAGGAAGGAGTTTTTAAAACTACAAAGGAGAATCAGTTTTCTTCTTGAGAGATGCAAATTAAATATATACCAAATGAAAAAAGTAAAATATTCATCTTGAAAGAGCTAAACAACAAGCAAGTAATGAGATTAAATTGAAACAAAGTAGGCTATTATTCGAGGTAGAATATGTTTTCACTTTGCTATGGTCACTGTTCTTGGATATTTCTCTATGTCTAACTATTCAAACTTAAAGCAGAACTAGTTCATGAACTAGTTCCTAACCTACAGCAAGTCTTTTGAAAATCTCTATTTTTAAAATGTGAAAATTGAATAACAACCCTTTATTTACATGTTTTAGAACCGAAGTAGGTTTTTTCCTAAGTGACAGAGATGCATATGTTAGAGAATAGATGATGAATACAAACTGATTTAGAAATGGCAAATAGTATGCAAATTAATTATCAATAGGTATGTAATTTATGGGTATACACACACATACTATATAGCTTTTGTTCTATAAGCAAATAAAACGACAATAAAAGCATAACAGTTTGGTTCCCCAAAACAGAAAAATCAAGAGAAAATATGCAATGTATCTTTAATAATAATATTGGGTATTGTTAGATGTTATATTACTATGCTATACTCTCATCCATATAAAATTTATAATTAATTAAAACATAATTGCTATATAATGTTTTGGTTTTGCAACAGTGATTCTCATGAACTTGACTTAAAGTTAAGGTGTTTTTGGCTTTCAAGTTATATAGCTTGGAAGAGAAACATAAGTTTCAGGTTTGCTCTTGCAACCATTTGTACTCTGAGTGAAGAACCAGTCTATATTTTCCTGTAAGTGCTTTGTTTGATATGTTTATTCTATTCTAAACTCACATATGCATGATTTACAAAGGACTACTCTGCTTCAGGGAAACTGTCCCTAAAGATGGAATTTACCTTTGTTAGGTTTCTTCCTTCTTTTGTACATACATTTTCCTGGTAACCCTGTACACATTGCAAAGTAAGAATTCTAGACATCTCAGTAAGTTAAAAAAAAAACTAAATAACCTATCAAAATTTTGATTATTGGATTAAAATTTTAAAGTCAAATTTCAAATTTATTTTCAGCAACAAGATTTACTTCATACAATATATTTTTAATCAAGTTTGTCCCTCCCTTCCCTCAGCGCTTGCCGATTCTTTCCACTTTCCAACCCCACCAAACTTTATGTTCCTTCTCTATAGTTTTATCTCTCTCCTAACAACAGTGAAAAACAACACAAAACAAAGGAGACAAAAAAGGGCCAAAACAAAACCAAAAGCTCACAAGATTAACATGGAGTTCTCTTTGGGCTGGCCTACTACTCCTGGGCACAAGAACCATCCTGGAACGTGGTTGTGTACCCAGTAACACTCCATTGTGAAGAACTGACTATTCCCTTTGCCACCAGATAGCAATTGCAAATAGCTTATTGGTTAGGGGTATCACACCTCTCCGCTGCCATCAGTGCTGGGATCCCCTTTGACTTGGTCCTTGAAGGTCCTGTGCATGCTACCAGAGTCCCTATGACTTCATATATGTGCCATTCCTGTTCTATTAAGAAGACACCATTTCCTTGGAGTCACCCATCACCTCTTGCTCTTACAGTCCTTCTGCTGCCTCTGCTGCACTGATCCCTGAGCCTTGAGAGCAGGGGCTTTGGGGAGATATCCCATTTATGACTGAGTGTTCTAGAGTCTCTCACTCTCTGTCCAGTACTATTATTTTTTAAATGCTTGGATATGTGTTCTCAATTGTTTTCTTTCTAGAATAAACCTCAGATTCACTTGAGAATGTAAAATAAATTGCTTTAAATGAGCAGTTTTTTCTTCACTGAGAAAAACTTGCAGTGAACAAAAGGAAGGATTCTATATCAAGGGACAAGTCTATAATTCTAGAACTAAGGAAGGAGATGTTGCCTGGGAAACTGGAAGCTCAAGGCAAGACTGGAGTACACAACAAGATGTCCGGGGTAGAGAACTGGGACTAATTAAACAATAAGCACATTTATTTTGTGTTCTATGTCTTCCTTCAAAGTTAATGCTGGCATTTTTTTTTTACAGACTTTGTTCTCCTACTATTCTGATTTCTTCTATGAAGACACAGAAGAAATGGGTAACGACTTCAGAAGAGAACGAAATAAAAACTTCACAAGTGAACATGCCAAACTGGATGGAGAAAAGCCCATGAAGCTTCAACCCACAGAAAGAACTATAGGCAAAAAAGGAAATGAGTAACTTGGGTGGTGGCTTTTCCCTGGGTAGACGACATCAGTTGGTTGCCCAGTCCAAACAGTCAGCCCTGGAAACATACAGACAGACAGCATTATTGGTATCCAACAGGTTATATTTAGGATTATAAAGCTATATAAATAAATGCATACAATAGTAGATGGTGATGAGAAAAAACATGAACTTGAAGGATAGTCTGGAGTGGCAAGTGGAATGGTCTTGATGCATCACAAGGTTGGGGGAAATGTTGCAATTAAATGAAAAACCCCCAAAATTTAAAAGGCAAAACAAACAAGACATTTTGACATGGAGGCTCTCAATCTTTCTCAAGTGTGCATCTCTGTCAGAAAACTTTCTGTTGTTGTTGTTTTGTTGTTGTTGTTTGGAGAAGAATGAGTAGGATCCCAACTGAGGAGAATTGAAAAGGTTTCACTTCTACAGAAACAAAACACAGACCCAAGAATTTTATCAGATTACTGATGTCCCAAACTTGGTTCTATTGTTCTTCTAAATTCACAGAGTGTGGATTTACAGAGAAGGTTTTCTGTGGCACCAAATGAGTCACAATGAGGGGATCACGTGTTTTCAGAGCATGAGATATTCACAGTACCTACCCTGTTAGCTGGTCACTTTCAGGAATCTGAGATTCTCAGACTTATATCTTTTAATTTCCTGTAACTTGTCATCATTTCAGTAATTTACAAAATTCCACACCCCAAAAATCTCCCAGAAATCAATCACATAAATTATTTCTCATGATTCTGAAATACTATCCCTGTAGCTATTGTAAGAGTTTCCTGGGTACTATATTCTGGATAATTATTCACAAAAGAAATAATCTTTCTGAACTGCTACAATTTCAGTATAGGTAATATAGGAAAAATAAAAATGAGATATTTTATTGACATAAGCAGTATCCACATAAAAGACATCTTTAAATTTCAAGTCTAACAAGAGACAAAAATTGGATTTAAACCACATACCAAATTTGAAACTAATTCATAAGTAGGAGTAATCAAAATAACCTTCATAAAAGCTAAGTAGAGGTAAGTGGAAGACAATTAATCCCCCAAGGAAAGATGGAATTAAATAAGTTTCCATGGGTATTGGAGAAAAAATACAATTCCCCAGATAATGTAGAAAAATATTAACTCTCTATAAGTTTGGGCTAAAATTTATAATCCCCCCTTCCTCTTCCATGCCAAATATGATGAGAATTAAATTTACATCTGGCCTAAGTAGATAATATAAAGTATTGGGCCAGGAGAACAGAAAGGGAAAGTTCCATAAACTAGAATAATCTATTTTAAACCATTTCATAAAACATGAATTTGTAGTAAAAACCACATAGCACTTGTAGAAACAAATCAATATAAGAGAGGGCAGAAAAAGCAGACACTTTGAGAGTAAGTGACAGACTAGTATAATGGAAAATGTAAAGTAAGTATTTTCTAAATGGTCAAGAAAATGTTAGTGTTCAAAGAATAGTGATAGAAGGAACAATTTAAAATTTATTTTTAATAAAAATGGAATTCCCTAAAAGGAAAAGTCTATATAATGCTTAAAAGAATAAATGAGGTAGTCATTGAAAAGGGTTGAAGCAAAAAAACTGCATTTGTGGAAATGGGAGAGCAAGAAAATATCAAAAGGTTATGTCAAAAATATGGATGAGGAAAAATAGCCCTGAAAAATAGAGAATAAAGTTTAACAAAGAGATACTGCAGTAGAATGCTTAAAAACCGAGGAGGAAGGAAAGAAAGAGAAACAAGGGAGGAAAAAGGGAGGGAGGGAGGAAGTACATACACTTGGTGCATAAACAAAATTGCCATGAGAAAAATCTTACAGTAAATGAATGAGTTTTCCCTTATAAAACTGTTTATTTCTCAGTAATGAAAGTTAAAGTATTAAGAGAGGAAATCATAGCTTAAGTACTTAGACAAAAGTAGTGGCCAATTTAATCTTATTTGTCTTGCTGCATTATCATTTAATATTATATATATAAATATAAATATATATATTCATAATGTCTAAATATCTTCCAAAGGAACTAATCGATGACAGATTTCAAGGGAAAAAAAATAAAAGAATCTACTAATAGCAAATGTGGAAATCAAGTAAACAATACATAATAAATGTGGTCTCAGTAAACTTACATCTCCATAGATAATACAAAAAATCTTGATAGTGGGAAAATTGTCATATGATGCAGAATCTAACTAACTATAAAGGTAAGAAGACTCAATGAATTTCAAATCACGAGGAATACATAGGAAGTCCAAATGTGTATGTTTAATAATTGTATAATTTTGAAATGGTAAAACATTCCCACTTAATGGACAGAGTTAATAGATTATAGTAGATACTACCTAAAACCACAAGATGCGAGGGAAGCAGAATCCCATATTTTGTGTTCAGAGCTGCCTTCACTAGATGCCCATAGTTCAGTTGAATTCAACTACTTAAGACCAAAGATACTGGTGAATAAATCACTCTTCCAGATGTTGTTTGGACACACACATATGTATGCATGTATGTATGTGTATACACACACATACATATATATATGTATATATACAACATATGTATATATACATATATATGTATAGATACATTCATACATAACTCTAAGAGATTCTTTGATTTGTTTTTCTTTATTTCATGCACACAATCTTATAAATACATATACTGTGGGATTCCCTTCTGTATGTTGTGAATACTATTGGTTAATAAAGTAACTGTCTTGGCCTGTTGATAGGGCAGAACTTAGGTAGGTGGGGAAAACTAAACTGAATGCTGGGAGAAAGAAAAGTAGAGTTAGAGAGAAGCCATGGAGCCACTGCCAGAGACAGATGTGCATAAACTTGGCTGGTAGGCCACAACCTCATGGTGATGCACAGATTAAGGGAGATAGGTTAAAGTAATATGTAAGAGTTAGCCAACAAGAATCTAGAGTTAATGGGCCAAGCAGTTATTTAAATAATACAGTTTCTGTGTGATTATTTTGGAGCTAAGCAGCCAGGAACTAAATCGCCTCCTTACTATGATAGACTAATCCCTTTGATATCAATATATTATTTTGACTGTTTTCAAGTACTTCCTGGTATTTTTCAGAAATTTTAAAATAATCCTCCCAACACCTTCACATTATCACTTGGGTACAATCATTACTCGACACAAACTCCTCAGTTAACAGAAGGGTTATTTCTCAGTAATCCCATAATAAATAGAAAATGGTATGAATTAAATGTCTTTATATACTCAATCCAGTAAACACCATAGTTTAGCAACATTTTAAAAGACCACAGATGTTGAAGTGTCTGCCTGAGATCCTTACCTCAGCCCCCAGGGAGAAAGGTGAAGTCAGGGACTACTCACATATAATTGGCAAAATGCTTTAGTATAATGTCTACCAACATTATACTCTTAGTCATCTTATCATCATGTAATCTGATTCTTTATGAAAGCTAGCATAATCAGGATGAATAAGGCAGAATGGGTGGTATTAGTAGGATAACACAAAAATTACAGTTAATCACATAACTATTGAATGGAAAATGTGTTGAAAAGTATATGCATCTGGGTGCCTCTTTATAGAATAGACTTAACATCTGTGGATTCAACTACTTTGGACTGAAAATGTATTCAAAAAATGCTTCTGTCTTGGCTAGGAGCAGGTCAAAGCATAGGTGCAAGGGGGACTACAAGCACTTCAATTCTTTATATTGGATTTTTTGCTATATATTTTCTTTGTCAAGAAAAGTATCTACACAGACAAATCTATTTTACATGTCTTATTTTAAATCCTATTGTTTATGTATTGATTACTATTTATGGTTCTGAATCTTAAAATTTACATTAATTTCTAAATGGGTATCAAGTCTGAAGCATTTAATATACAGAGAAAACAATAATGTATTATGCATAATTGTTACTGATGCTGTTTTTGACCAGAAACAATCACAAAAAATAAATCATTCTCAAGAAAACTGAGCACTGAAATCATACTATGACTCATAGTTTACTTTATGCATCTTCTCTTCTCTTTCAAATTATAGTTGGCACAATTAATGAGTCTGATAAAAAATGGTTACATGTACCCTCAGCTCTGAAGTCACCATAAAAGTACCATTTTCAGAAAGGAGAGAGGATGACTGAACTCTGGCCTTCCCTAATGTTCATACTTGATTGTTTCATAAAACTTATAACATTAAAAAGGCTTAAAATCATCATAAAATTGCATCTAAGTGAAAGGAATTTTGAAATTACAATGTACTTCAGTAATATAATTAAATTTGCGATTAACCACAGCTACATAAATTTATATAAGAAGTGGCTTCAAGAGACTGATTAAAAGAGTTCCTGATTAGAGCTATGTTGTCTGAGCCAAATGTTATTCTAATAATGTAGTTTCCTACCATGTCTGTCAAAGTTCATAATTTGCTCCCTATTAAGATAAGGATATGTTCACTCCATCATTTGCCCTTTGGGTGGAATAATTTGGAGAATATTGGCATGCAGAGTAAATCTAACAACTCCAAATCTAGTACCTTCAGACCGGAACCCAAAGGGAATCTTGCTGTTGAACATCAGTTGTTATGCATTTTCCTATGTTTAAATAAGGCTAGTTTCAAAGATCATATGACCTCTCCCGGCCTCTGTGTCACCAGGCACACATGTGGTACACAGACACACATGCAGAGAGAACACTCATACATAGAAAATACAAATAAATAAAAATTTAAAATGTAAACAGCATAGAAAGAAATCTGCCAGGTTCTAGGGTATCTACAAAATTGGCCAAGGTTAATTCTTTGGATGTGTCTATAGTGTGACTGTGTGACTCAGTTTATCTTTGTTCCTTTTTGTATTTAGTCTGACTAAATCTGAGTTCCAATTTCAAATACCAAGGATGTAATTCCTATGAACAAGGCACATAGGTTCATTTATATAAACTTGACCTCTGAGTATTTTAGGCTAATGATAGAACTTAGTTTACTGTTCCATTTGAAAATATCTCACTAACTTGGATACCAAGAGACATGGGAGTTTGAATTCCAACAATCACACCATCGTTTCAAAAATGTGTTTTTTCCCTTACAGCTTCGAATTCAGAGAACTCATTACTCAATGAGCTGACATTTAATTTCCATGCATTGAGCAGAAGAAACTGAGTTGGTTTATTAACATTCCAAATCATACTTTGGCTGTTCAGCTTGATGGCTATAGATTATTGATACAGTTGCCGATTATCTCAATGTTCATGTAGCATGAGATTTTTCTTATGCAATATTGTAATATAAAAACACTCTTCTTAAAAACATAGGAAGTGCTGGATGGTGGTGGCACACAATTTTAATCCCAGCACTTGCGAGGCAGAAGCAGCAGAAAGATGAGTTCGAGGTCAGCCCGGTCTACAGAGTGAGTTCCAGGGCAGTCAGGGCTGCTCAGAGAAAAGCTGTCTTGAAACAAAACAAACCAGCCAAATAAACAAACAAAATATCCCAGAAAACATTTAAGTTCAGGAGCTACACTATTAGTAACAGATGGTTTAGAACATGCAAAATGAAAAACACCAAGCTATAGGAAGTAAGTAATGAACCTAGACTAGGTGGCAGGTGCTAAGTGTTTTAAGTCATGTTTTCTTGATTTAAACATTTGGGTATGATGAAAACAAACTCAAATAGATTAGAGTTGTTAGAGAATACATAGAGAAGGAAATAAGTTTTCTATTTCTGTTTCCTAAATCACCTCCTAATTAGGTTATGTATTGATTAAACATTGAAAACTGCTTTAAAATTAGTCATATTTAAATAGAAAACTGTGGGAAATAGTTTTGCATGCCCAAAGGTTCAGAAACTGTACTCAAGTATATGTTTTCAAGATTCATCATCAGTTTTAACCAATTACTGGTAGTATTTGTATGATATGAATATATCAAGAATATCTTATAATTAGTGAGGTAATAGTTTTTATGATCCAAGGCTTATAACTCACAATAAGCAGACTCACAAAGCTGATATGAAATAGTTACATCTTTACAATCTCTTATACATATGAAGAATAATAAAACATATGCTTCCTGTATTTTCAGAAAATCAAACGTGAACAACTATACAAAATAAACATGTTTTCAATGACTCAACAAAATATAAAGTGTTTTTAATTACTTAGATAAATTAATTGATAACTTGAGGTTCAGTATAAAATAAATCAAACGAAAACCACCACAGGAAGACACGGGTAAATTAATAAAACCTTTTAAGTACATCAGCAGCGTATTTAAAATTAAACAGGTGCTCAAAATCATTTTATAGCCAAGAAACAAAAAAAACAACCTGCAAAAATACCCACTTGATTACTATTATTGTTTTGATGGTGAGTTCTTTCTCAGCATGGGTGATATATTCAACACTGGTAATACAAAATCTAATTAGACCAGTTTTGTGTGTTCAACTCTGGTAGAATGAGAACTGATACCAATCAATTTGTTAAGAAGTGACAGAATTCCATCCTTCTCCTTGACTTGTCAAGGACGGTCAGTATTCAGTACAAAGTTATATACAATTGGCTGAAGGAGTTTCGTTTTTCTTCCTCGTAAGGGGAAAATGTTCATTTACTTTTGGATTATAAACGCATATATATTGTTATCCCCTTCTATACCTAAGGTTTTCTTTTGTGAATGGATGTTAAATTTTCTTCAATATTTTATCTATATCTCTTGAAAGAGTCACATGATCTTTTGTTGACATCTTTGTTGATTTTGTGGAATGCATTGGTTTTGAAATATTCACCTAAACTGCATTCTTGCAATTAACTTAAATATAGTGGATTTCTAGATTCAACCACTGATACTCTTTTAATATTCTTAATAATTTCTCCAAGAACATGTAATCAATTTATCTCTGTTTTTTAAAATTAATATATTTTCTGATTTTGTATGAATACTGTTGGTCTTTTAGAATAATTTGGAGAATATTTTTTAATCTTCTATTTTCTGAGGTTAGGAAATTAGTATTTATTAGGAATATTCATGAAAGTCAGGGGCTAGACTTTAAAGTGTGGGGAATTTTAAATAATGAATGTAAATGTTTCAAAAGATTCAAGATTATTTATTACTTCTGAAGCATGCTTTGATTGTATCTCTCCTTTAAAGAAACTCTTACTTTTTACCTACACTATTCAATTTGATGGCTTGAGAATGTATCTTAATATTATCTTAAGTGTGGTAAAAAGAAACCAACAGTGTCTTTTCATGTCTGTTAAATCTGCAAGATAAATCCTCTTTCATTCTTGTGAAAATAATGTTGTTTTCCTCTCTCTCATTTTAATCAACATAATGTGAGGTTTGCAATTTCATTGATCTTTTTCAAAGAATAAGATTTCCATCTTGAAGTTCCTGCTTACTGGTTATATTATGTTTTTCTCATTCAACTGTAATTTCTACTCATTTATATTTTATATATGTTTTAACTGAAATAGAATTACATCACTTTCCCTCCTCTTTCCCTCTACCCAGGACCAGCATCCTTCATGCCCCAAACTCTCCCCATGTCCCTTCAACTCTCAATTTGATAGCATCTTTTTCAATGACTGTGTGTGTGTGTGTGTGTGTGTGTGTGTGTGTGTGTGTGTGTGTGTGTGTGTGTGTGTGTGTTGGGAGTGAAAGTGAAGTCAAAGATATGCAAGTACAAACTGCTTAATCCAAATTTGTTTGATTGCATATGGGTTCAGAGTTGACCATTTTGCACTAGACAACCAATAAGGAGCTGCATCCTGGAGGAATGTAATTCTTCTTGAAGTTATCCTTAGTTGTGATGTTTTATCTAGTGGTGGGTTCCTGCCAAAGCATTCCTTTTCTATGTTAACTTGCCCACTGACATTGCTGTTTTTATGACCTTTTTAATACAGCCATTCCTAGGAGAGCTCATTTTACAGCCAACATCATGATCTTCTCTGGCTCTTACAATCTTTCTGCCTCCACCTTCCATGATGTTTTCTGAGTCATAGATGCAGAAGCCATGATGTAGATGTATCCATTGGTCCTAAACTCCACAGGGTCTGTTGTTCTCTGTATTATGTCCAGTTGTGGCTTTAGGTGGTGGTCTGCAATTTTTGTAAAGAGAGGTATTTTATGGTGAGGGGATTCTTTGTTTGTTTGTTTTGAGACACAGTTTCTCTGTGGCTTTGGTGCCTGTCCTGGAACTAGCTCTTGTAGACCAGGCTGGCCTCAAACTCACAGAGATCCACCTTCCTCTTCCTACCGAGTACTGGGATTAAAGGCGTGTGCCACCACCGTCAGGCTGAGGGGATTCTTATCTGTGAGTATAAGGATAAGGTTTAGAAAGTAATAAGGGATTAGTTTGGCCTAGCAGAGCAGCAATAATAGATTGTTTTCTAAGGCCTTTCATTTCATTCACTACCCCAAAGAAGATGTCTAGGTTTTCAGTGAAAGGCATGATTGTCCTCCTGTTAGATGAACAGTTTTTTTTTTTTTATTTTTATGTAGACGACTGTTAGCTGCCACTGATATGTGTGTGTAGCTCATTCGACCTTTATTCATGTTTTGACATGCTGGTAAGTGCCATACTTCATAGATGCTGTAGCTGGTTAGGTCTGTTAAATTGTTTTCCTCCTTTGGGAGCTTGCATAGTATTTTCTGGAGCTATGGCAGCTAGGCTTCAGGAAAGGGACTTACAGGAAAAGCCAAAGGATCAATGGCATAAACAAAGCACATTCTAAGATCACCAGCATTTAAGAGGCAAAGGAGTGGATAGATCAATTATCCACTGCCAGGTACACTAGGCTGATAGTAAAACAAGCAACAGAAAAGAGTATAAGGGACAAACTTCTTTGCGAATGTGACAATGTAATACACCCAAAACTACCTTGAGAAGTATTAAAAAGTAGTGGCCTAGTGGGGGCAAGGGAAGAGAGACACATAGGGCCATCCTCATAATGAAATATTGTCAAGGTAACAGAATCACACGTATGTGTTTTTACCTCCAGTGCAGAAACACTCAGAGGAGATTTCACTGTTGTCATTGCATCTCCTTGTGCATGAGAGCCACAACACTGGCTCTGAATTGTGTGTGCCTCAAATGGAGTCATTATCCACCTGATATGGTAACACTGGCCTGATGGTCATCAAGAATAGTACATGTTAAAGTCATACTGGAATGTTGGGTTTGTGCAAACTGTTGTTCATTGAAGAAGACTGTTGTAACTTACTATAAAATATTTCAGGCAAATTTTCTCCCTTTGATTATAAGCTATTCTATATCCTAGAAAGATCTTACTTATTTAAATTTAGAATTTTGTTTTCAAAAGAACATTCGGATGCATTATTTTTAAAATGCAAGCACTATTTAATGATATGTAGAAAAATCAAATGCAAATGGATTATAAATTTAAATCTTAAATAACAAAACATCTTCTAAAAAACACAAAAGGTACATTGATGACATTGATGTAAATACTATTCTTGGAATCTAAAATATGTCCTACAAGTTTATGTGTTGAATGTTTGGTACCCAGACTGTACAACTATTTTGAAGGTTGTGGAGTCTCTAACAGGTAGGTCTACAATGGCTGAAGCAGACCACTAATGATAGGGCTATGGAAATTATAACCTCCCCTGGCTCCCATGCCATACCCAATCTTCCTGGTACTTCTTGGTCTCTGCACATGAATAAACTCTGCCAATAGAATCAGGATCAAATCAGGAGAAAATATATTTTTCCCTTTGAGTCTTCTGTGATGTATTTTGGTCACAGCAACACAAATTAACAAAAATAGTAGGTGACTTGTTTTATTAGAAAGCTACAGCTTTTTGTCAAAAATTAGGTGAAAAAAAAGAAAGCTACAGCTTAACATTAGGCAGATTTGAGGAATCATGTAGAAAAGGGGGACAAAGAATTATAGGAATTCTGAGAGATGTTAAGGATATTAACAAGAAATCCCACAGAATCAACTGACCTGGGCTCACAAGGTCTCACAGAGATTGAGCAGACAGAGACTGTATGGGTCTGACCTAGGCCCTCTGTACAGCTTGGTCTTCTTGTCCACACCTAAAGGTGGAAGCAGGGGCAGTCTGTGACTCTCTTGCTTGTTTTAAGGATCCTACTCCTCATACTGGGTCGCCTCATCCAGCCTTAACACATGAGGAGGTGCTTGGTTTTATTGCAAATTTATATTCCACATTTTGTTGATATCATTTACTGAACAGAAACAGAGGAGGAGGAAATTGGAGGGTAGGGACAGAGGAGGACTTGGAGGAGAAGCTGCAGCCAGAATATAAAATAAAATAAAATAAAGCCAGGGGTCTCAAGTTTGGTTTCCAGCATCTACATCAGGAGGCTCACAATCACCTGTAACTCCAACTCCTGAGAGTCCAAAAACCTCTTTAAGCATCCACTAACACTAGCACACACATACTACACACTCACACAATTGCAAACATACACACAAAAATAAATCTTAAAACGTAGTTGTGTTAGCCATAAAAACCTACTATTTTGTGAATGTCATTATAATGAAGAACCTCTGAGTATCAAAACCACCAGTAATGGATACCCCACTGAGAAAAGGATGGAAGCACAGAGATCAATAGCATGATCAGATCATTTAGACAGAACACTGTTATTTACAAATATGAGAATAATAGGGGACAATGGTCTGTACCCTGTCACTTGTATTTTAATAAAATGCTGATTGGGCAGTAGCCAGGCAGTAAGTAGAGGCAGGGCAACCAGAACAGGAAAATTCTGGGAAGAGAAAAGATTCAGTCTGCAGCTGTCACCCAGATGCAGAGGAAGCAAGATGAGAATGCCTCACTGACAACAGGTACCAAGCCTTGTGGCTAACACAGACAAGAATTATTGGCTAATGTAAGTTATAACAGTTAATAAAAAAACCTGAGCTAATAGGCCAACCAGTTTATAATTAATGTAGACCTCTGTGTGTTTCTTTGGGGCTGAGCGACTGTGGGATCAGGTGGGACAGAAACCTCGGTCAACAAATGGCATCAACGTGAACAACTAAATCCACTTAAAACCTGAGAGAGTTTAAAAATAATTCTAGTCAGTTACATTCTCTGAGAAAACATTCAGCATATATACTATACCAAGAGTTTTTATTTGAAAAGGAAATTAACATAATAGTTACATTTGAATAGATATAGAGGCTTGCATTCATATGTAAAAAGAGCACAGAAACAATGTGGTTTTCCAAATAAGGCATTTCCAGTGGGAATATGTACAAAGATACTACACACAAACATGCACACATGCACACATACACACACGCCATTCTCTTTAGTGGTTCCAAGGCAAACAAAAATCTATATACCTTCCCCAATGCCAAAAACTGAAAAGTACAAAAACAAAACAAAGCAAGCAAACAAACAAACAAAAGCAACTCTTGGCTAATATATGAAGCAAATATAAAAGAATATTTATTTATTAAAACAAAAGGAACAGTACATTATTGGATAGAATAATTACATGAAATCGTTCAAATTGGAACCAATATAAACTAGACTGTAAAAGTAAGTCACAACATTTTCAAGGTCCATGATATGCAGCAATAAAATGAGTAATTGTAAGTCGCTCTTCATAAATGTGACATTGAATGAAAAACACCTAAATTAAAATCAGCAAACACAAAAAGAGAAAGAGACAGGAATGGGAGAAGGAAGGATGGAGAGGAGAAGGGGAAGAAGGATGCAAAATTTGGAACAGGTAAAAATAGTTACCTTTGGGAAGCAGGATGTGTACAGAAGTAATTGACGTTTTCAGGTTATTGGCTGTGTTCTGTTGACTGCCTTGAGGGGAATCACAGTTGTTTTTATTATGTAAGAACTCACTGAGCTGTGCACTTATGATTTGCAAACTTGTAGGGATGCTGCATATTAATAAAATTTAGCTTAAAATGTGATGCCTTTCAGAACCATTTACTAAATTAAAAGATTTGGCAATTGAGATACACTTTCTGGAGAGCTACATATTATTGAGTTCCTAGTTATCCACACAATTTGGGCTTATCTTAGGTAGTTTTTTAATCTGGTTTTCATCAATAGCTTTAAATCTGTTGTTTTTCCTCCTGACTGAAGGTAGAGTCAACTGGCTTCAGGACAATGAGCAGTTCATTAAACCTACAGATTCTCTGTTCTCAGCATATCTGTTCATTTACATCTCTTCTCAACTTTAAGAAGTTTCTGACTTCTTAGCTTATCACAAATATGTCTCAGTTGCCACATACAATTTCACATATACAAATCATTTCATTAAAATAATTGTAAAACTTACAGTAGTGTGACATACTCAGTCAAAGAGTATACTGATATTAAGAACAGATTGTATGTCTGGAAGTGGAAGTACATGCCTTTACTTCCAGCAGTTGAGAGGCAGAGTCAGGCAGA
The DNA here is from genome assembly GCA_004026605.1 of Ondatra zibethicus. Taxonomy (NCBI): domain Eukaryota; kingdom Metazoa; phylum Chordata; class Mammalia; order Rodentia; family Cricetidae; genus Ondatra; species Ondatra zibethicus. The sequence continues at coordinate 77,930 of PVIU01007035.1, read as the reverse complement.
TATCTATGATTTCAAGTCCTGCCTGCACTACAAGTTGAGGCTAGTCAAGGACAAAGAGAGAGACCCTGTCTCAAAATAACAACAAAACCCCCAAATAATAACCAGAAATAAAAAACTTATAGATGATATTTTTAAAATAATTCCATAACTATCAAATTCCTCCCTTATGTTCTCAGGAGTTCCGTGGAAGAGGAGGTGGAAAGAGTGTGAGAGCCAAACAGTACTGAGGACACCAGGAGAACAAGGCCTTCTAAATGAACTGAGCAAAGCACATATGATTTCACAGGGAGTGAAGCAGGAAACAGGGCTTTGAAATAGGTCTTCTGTGTAAATATTAGAGCTTTCAGTTTTAGTTTTTTAATGGCACTCTTGAAATGTGAACAATGAGTTCTTGATTCTTGTGTCTTCTTTTGGGAGTCCCTTCCTTATTGTGGGTGTGTCGTGTCCATACTGTTACTATTGATTATTATTACCATTACTATTTAAAGAAAGATATGTATTTTTCTCAATATTTCAATACAAACATGAAAGGAGGCAGTTTATATATTTAATAATATACTCTGCCTGCCATTCTGCCCTTAAGCAGTGGGCCAAAATAAATTCTCCTTCCCAGTGAGGAGGAAATATCTAACACAATATACCTGAAATAGTTTAGTTCATTGGAGGCTTCCACTTTCTTCCACTTCCTCCTGCCTGGCATTGTGCATCACTACTCTGTGCCATGCAGCGCATTGGGCACAGAACTATAACTGAACTACTCAAACAAACTCTCCAGCATAATAGAGTGGAACTTCATAAATGGGACAGTCAGCATATGAGTAAGCCACACGTGAGGGAACAGGAACCAAAAAAATACTTCATTGGAGAGGTGTTTGATGAGTACAGTAAAGAGCGAATTACTGTGGAAACGAGGATTGTGATGTGGAAAGAACCAGCGTCGAATTCTTAAACAGTGGCTGGGTAGAAAGAAAGGAAGGATTGCTATAGCAGATAGAGACACTGCAGTGAAAGAAAGTGGGGGAGCGTAAAATATAGAGGTCTGAGTATGTTACCTACACCAGAGAAAGAGGATGACCCTGTAACTTGAGATGGAAAGATGTAGCCTTGAATATGATAGATGCAGGTAAGGAAAAAGGTCAAAGAAGAATACATTCATTCATGGGATATCTAGTATCTCTACCAAATTAGAAAGAAGAGGATAAGAGAGACACCAACCAGACTAATTTTATATATTGAGTTAAATAATTTGAAAATGCCTTTGTGGTTGAACCTTTGTTATCTCCACTGAGCAAGTGCCAATTGTGCAACAAAAAGAAAAGAAACAGAAAAGAACAAAAATCAAAAGAAAACTGAAAAGTCAAAATTAGTCACATAGAATGATGGCCAACTATAGATAAAAATAAAGACAATGCATTCGGGTTTTGTTGTTCGTTTGTTTGCTTTCTTTTTGTCTGTTTGATTGCTATTTCAAAACAGGGTTTCTCTGTGTAGCTGGGGCTGTCCTGGAACTCGATCTGCAGACCAGGCTGGCCTCAAATTTACAGAGATCTGCCTGCCTCTGCCTCCTGAGTACAAGTCCTGGGATTAAAGGCTTGCACCACCATCACCCAGAATTTTTTTTGAAAATGCATTTGTAATGACAGATTAGGGATGTTTTGCATAACTTCTTCTTGTGTTTCAGTTTTTCAATTTGACTTTAATGTAACTGTATTTGATAGATAAGTCCACAAAATATTGTATATAAGGAAGTATTAATGTCTTCAAGTAATTCATTTTAATTCATAAAAATGTTTGAAAATGTTTTAATGATGCAATATTCAATATTAACATTTATTATTTACATCAATATACTATTTCTGTCACAGTAAAATATTAACTATGGAGAAAGGAAGATAAATATATTATCTCTAGATGTTATGATACTACCAAATTTCTTGAGGAAAACATTTTAATAATAGCATTGTATAACTCCAATAGTAAATAAAACACCATGAATGCCTGTTTTTTTTTTAAAGTATAAACATTACTTAGGGATAAATATAAGCATTTCATTTCAGGTGATGAATTAGTTATACATTGAATGAGTGGATAACTCAGCTAGAAAATAAACTAAGAGGGCTACAGTTTAAGAACCCCACTAAAGCTAGAAAACAAACTGAGAATGCTTTTCTTTAAAAAAAAAATCGTTCCCCGTATTTCTTTTTGTTGTTGTTCTTTAGCATTTGTTGAGGGAAAAAGCATTGGACATTTACTAAAATAACTTTTGCTTAAAACACTTTAGGTTTTCACATGCTCATCATTTGATAATACCAACTAAATTAAATTAGTAGGACAATTACTATTTATTAGTTATATGATTATGCATTACTTCCCCTAATTTGTTGTTTATTGAGCAACTTTATTAGCATGAAGATTTCAAGAAAGTTTTCACTTCCAGACAATTTGAGTTATTTTATTTGCAACGCACTTAAGCATATGTATAAAACAGGAACCGTGCCCTACTTCTTGGAAGAATGACATGACCCATTATAGAAAGATAATGCCTTAGCAGGGCTCCGTGCCAGACAAATGACAGTGCAGACAGGCTCACTGGCTTACAGATATCATGCTCCAGAACACCCTTTGAAATTACGATTTAGATTGCATACTTGGCTCTGTGTGTATGCTCACTCATCCTCCCATGGGCTTTGTAGTATGTTAAAAAAAAGTGTGGTCACCCACACATTTTACATTCAAACAGATTAGTGTGTGCTTATTAAGTATTTAATAAATGACACACATTGGGGGTAAAAAAGAAACAGATGCAAACCTTACTTCTCTGTCTATATTTTTGTTGTTCAGTTTTTGAGATTAATAACATGAGAACAAAGCATACTGTTAACATTTCAAAATAAATAAACCTGGTGAAAATGGATAGACTAGAAAACAATGCTATAGGAAATGAAAGAAGATAGAATTATTTTGGATTCTATTTGTTAAAGAGAAATTCAGGTTTGTTGCCTGTCGATAGAAAAGTATGAAAAGAAAACTAATCAAATGTTCATGGTATCAAAATATACACACAAGGCAAATACAATAGTTTGAGGCATGGTAATATAGGTCATGAAGTGAAGACTTTTAATAGATGAAAGTGTTCCATTTATAGAATCTGGTAGCCATTTTAAAGACCCAGGAGCACATTACCAAGGAAATTGGCATAAATGATAAATTACTGAAGTACTTTACCAAGAGGATGACTGTAGAATCAGGGTGTCCACAAGGGCCTCGTGCTGTGTAAAGCGATGTGGAGGCCAGAGCATAATGTTCTCTTCACGTTCTCTGCATTGTAAGGTTCTGAGACAAACTGAAATCACCTCCTTCCTCTGTCATGTGACAGGACTTCCCTGTAACACCTATAATGACATCATACATCTTAACACCAGTTCGTCTTGATAAACTCTCCTAATACATGAAGTTTTGTTAAGTGTTGTTTTACATATTCACAACTTATCCATTTCTGAATAAGCCTGCCATACCCAGAATGTTTGTCAATTCTAAGGTTTTTTTATATTAATACTTTTCAAATTGGGAAAATATAAAATATATTATGATCACAGTTCTCCCTGTCCATCTCTTTTCAGATTGCTTTCACCTCCTCACCAACCCAATTACACACTTTCTTTTCTCTTTTGCTTTGTTTAGAAAGCAAACAGGAAACCAAAAAATTAAACAAGCCTAAATAACAACAACAAAAACCAAACAAACAAAAAACAGAAGAAACACACACAGAGAGAATAAAATTGCTAGATTTGAAATCAAAATATCAAACAAAAGACCAGTAAGACAAAAATGCCCAAATAAAGCAATATGAGACAAAACACCATCGAGTTCATTTTGCATTGGTCGTCTATTGATGGGCATAAGGCCTACCAAGCTGTTTGTTTAACTTTTATACTTAACCCTCAAGTCGTTGCTGCTGGCCTTGATGTTTACAAATATTTCAATATTTTGCTCTTTCTAGAATCAGTAGAACACCTGATAATCACTTCATCCAATGTCCTTAAAGATTTTTCTTTTCTATTGTGTATTTTGAGAGGAACAAGTTGGTCTATGTATTTCTCAAGTTTATCCCACTTAGCTTTATAAATAATAATCACTGGCATGTATTTGTAGTAAATAAAAAAGCTAAAGTCATTATCCTTTCCACAAAGGTAATTAATCTTAAGAAAGCTCTTGATTTACAAAGTCATGGTCCCACCGATTTTTATTTCCAGAGAGAGTGTAAAAGATACTATTTTACAGATAATTATTTTACAGACTGGATCAACTTCTTGGAAACTCTTGTAAGGTCAAACCCAAAGAATATGATCAGAAGTTAATTATCCCTTTGATCCTCATCTTTAACCTGCCCCTGTATACTTTGTGTGTTCATGGTCCCTCATGGCAGGATGGATTGAAGGATGACTTTCAAATACACATGAGCTCGACAACAGAATATCTCAGTTCTCCTTAGGTATATAGAGGGAGATGTGTCTCCCCATTGGAAAGGATGCCTAGCCAACTGCTGTTATGAGAAACAAATCAATTTCCTTTGTGTTTTGCCTCTATAAAATTGATCTTTTACTTGGTATGATTTTATAAATTTTACCATGGTCTCTTTTAAAAATTTATATTAGCTTATACATTATTTTTGTTATTATTAATTTTAATCATATTTACTACTTTTTTATTTAATCAGAATAAAATTCTATAATTTCCCCATCTTTTTCTTCTCTGCAATCTGTCCTTGGTCAACCCTAAAAGCAGAGTGAATGGAATCAGCACCTAACAGAAACTATGTTTTATAAATCACTTAGTCCGAGGTAGGGAGACATCTCAGCGAGTAAAGCATGAGCTACATAAGCCAGAAGACCAGGGTTGAGCTCCCCTGCAGCTACATGAGCATGGGGCAGGGATAGTAGGGATGATAACAGTACTGACTCTTCCACTGCTCACATTCTACGGGGAATCACATAAAACAGTTTTTATAAATAAACTGACGGGAAGTTATTCTTTTGATAGTAAATTTTGTGGTCATTCTAGCTTATAAACTTGAAAATAAAAGGGAGATTTGGTTACATAGTTACTCAAACACTTGTCCTACATGCAACATAATTTGGTACATTTAGATAATGAGTGACTAGCAGAGATTTCTAGCTGAATATGTTTTATCAATATCATCAAAGTAGTTGCAGGTATTATGATTCAGCTCATTTTATGCCTTTTATCCATCTATTTTCTTGGACTTAAGGTTCCTGGGGAGAAGTACGGTTGGATGACAGGAGGAAAGCATGCAAATAACTCAACGAGCGCAACAACACACCTGCAGTTCATGCAAACCAATGATATGTATGTGCATATTTATAGTGTTTATTTTTTAAAGTGCTATACATGTATATAATGTATTATTGTCATGTGCATTCCACACTGCCTCATTCCAGTTCTATCTGGATCAAGACCTTATCCCCTCCCACTTATCTTTTTTTTTAACTTCATGTCTTTGTTTATAACCCATTAGGTCCAATTCGTGCTGTCCATATATGCATGTGTTTGGCGTCTTCCACTGGGGCATGAGTAACTTACCAATGCCTGCCTTCCTAAATAAAAGAGATTCTCCCTCCCTCAGCAGGCAGTACAGTGTTAGATCCTCACTACCCTTTGGACATTCGGTGTCTTCCCACTTCCATGCTTCCTTTGATCTTTTGAAGGTCTATTGCAGGTAACCATGTGGCTATGAGTGCATGTGAGTTAGAGCAATAAGTGTTCAGAGACCAGCTTTTCATAGAATTCTTCTTCATTCTCTGGCTTTTACATACTTTTTATTCCCTTTTCTTGGTTGTTCCCTTGTAATTTGTAAGGGTCTGGTGCCCCTTCCTTGTTGACTCTGGTGACTAAGGGGGCACGATAGTGGGAGCCTAGTGTCCATACCTGGGCTGAGCAGTTGGCCTGATACCTATTATATAAATATAATCAAGAGAATAGTGTAAAGACTACAACCCCAAAGGAATCATGAATGCATGACATGAAAATACTAAGTAATCTCATTGGATCAATATACATTATATACATGTGCTGAATAATCACATTGCAACATTGCTTCATACAGATATATACAAGTTTTATGTGCCATGAAGAAAACAGTTATATGTCAAAGTTCTTACCATGATTATAAGTAAAGTGACTGAACAAACCTTTTTATGTGTGACTTCTGACGATGTTTTCACTTTATAGACCATAGCCTTCAGTTTTATAAAAGTTAGCTACTTGGGTTTGTTGATCTCAAATTACATACAGAAAATTTGTTATAAGTAAAGTAGATTTCCATGCTGATGTAATTCTTTCAATGGCAAATCGAAGTTTGTGAATGGTTAGGTCTCATTTTATAAAGTTCTCACAGTTTCAGCCAATAAATTTTTATTAGGTATTTGTTGACTTTTATATCTCCCTGTTTTCATCCCAGAGTGCTGCAATGATTTTGAAAATGGGGACTGTTTTTGTCTTTGCTTCTATTTTTTAGTATAGAAAATGACCACAAAGAAGGAGAGAAACTTTTCAGATATTTGGTTTTCATATAGTCCATGACAGCTATAATCTATTCACTTATTTCTAAGTAACGGTATAGTTTTACTGGAAACGTTAGAGTAATCTTGCTTAAAGATGAGCTTTTGAGGTTGTTGTTGATATTATTATTGATTGGTTGGTGTGTTTGATTTGAATCATAATCAGTAGTCACAAATGATTAATGCTGTTGGTTACAATGTTTTAGAAATCTTACTTTGGGGTTCAGGTCACAGATATATAATTACAATTTTGAACGATAGTCAATAATATATTAACATTAATAAGAGCTAAATAGGAACTAAATAATGACCTCAATATATGATATTGGTGCTAGGAATCAAACCTAGGTTCCCTAAGAGATCAGCAAGTACCATCTCGCCATTCCTTTACTTCTCCAGCCTTTATTTCATGATGTTTAGGGATATTTTATTTGTGCTTCTTGAAGAACTTTTCTTTTCCTTATGCTGTATATTCACTACAGTTTGATTACAGAAATGATGAAACTACGTTGAATTAGAAACTTTGGTTCACTTATGTATAAATTGTTGAATACACATCTGTTGTAGATTGCTCCTAATTTATTGCCAAACTGTAACTACAGTCTATCTAAAATATAACTTATTTAATATTCCTACTCATGTTAGTTCTCATTCATTTTAGTAGATTCTTATGTACACAGTATCATCAATATTATATCTAAAATACTTGAGATATTTCATTTAAATCAAAGAAAGAAAATTGTGAGCACAACTAACAATGAGTATTTATTGAGCCATCTCTGATTCTGTCACTCAGCCTAGTGATAGAAAAGTAACTGTGCAACCTCATTCGTAAACCCTTGATGAAAAATGCAATTCCCCTGTTTTTCCTTTCTCTTCCTGCCAGTGTAAGGTACAAGTTAGCATCATTTAAAAAGGGGAAAAATTACAAAACAAATATAGTTATTTGTGGAGGCCTTATGGTGAGAGATTTTATGTTTCAGAGATTTGGAAGATTTTTAGATGATAAATGGATAGAACAAAATTTTCTTGGAAGAGTCTATATTTTTCATCTTCTTAATTAACAGTTATTATTCATAACATACCATGAATAATAAATAAATAAGCATGCCCTGGTGACATTATCAGCCCCAAGAGGTTAGGCCTGGGAAGGGAGCTGAAGAAATCACAAGGGCAATCTAGAGGAGAGGGCTTAAAAACCCTGTAGGCATGCTCTTGAGCAGCTAGCAGCTATGGAGATGGAGCCTAAACTTCTGGCAGTTTGTCTGAGAGGATAGAGTTTGGAATGGAGCAGAGTTGGAGAGTCCAGCCTACCATCTTGTTTACCTAAATTCCTTATCAATAAAAACTAGGGAGTCAGATATTGGCATGCAAAACTGATAGATCAAGAATTAACATAGTAAAAATCGTAATCTTACTAAAAGCAATTACAGATTCAATGAAACACCCATCAAAATCCCAGCAAAATTCTTCATAGACCTCGAAAGAACAATACTCAATTTCATTTGGAAAAGGAAAATTCCTAGGATAGCCAAAACAATCCTGAACAATAAAGGAATTCTGGAGGCATCTCAATCCCTGGCTTCAAACTCTACTACAGAGTTACAGTAATGAAAACAGCTTGGAATTGGCATAAAAACAGACAGGAGGACTAATATAACTGAATCAAAAACCTAGATATTAATCTAAACACTCATGAACACCTGAGATTTAACAAAAAAAGCAAAAAATATAAAATAGAAAAAAGAAAGCATATTTAACAAATGGTTCCAGCAAAACTGGATATCAACATGTAGAAGAATGAAAATAAATCCATATCTATCACCATGCACAGAACTCAAGTCCAAATGATCAAAGACCTCAACATTAAACCAACCACACTGAACCTGACAGAAGAGAAAGTGGGTAGTACACTTGAACTCAATTTAGAAGACTACTTCCTAAATATAATCCAGGAGCACAGACACTAAGAGAAACAATTAATAAATGGGACCTCCTGAAACGGAAGTTTTTGTAAAGCAAAGGACACGGTCAGCAAGACAAAACGACAGCCTACAGAATGGAAAAAGATCTTCACTAACCCCACATCAAATAACCCAATAAAAAAATGGAGTACAGACCTAAACAGAGAACTCTCAACAGAGGAATCTAAAATGGCTGAAAGATGCTTAAAGAAATGCTCAACATACTTAGTCATCAGCAAAATGCAAATCAAAATAACTGAGATTTCATCTTACACCTGTAAGAATGGCGTTTTGATTATTATATGGAGAGGGGACATTTTTTTGCCAGTATATTTGATGTTCTGTAACCTTTTTGTACCTTCGTAGGGATATCCTCTATTTTGGGAAAGTTTTCTTCTATGATTTTGTTGAATATATTTTCTGTGCCTTTGAGCTGGAGTTCGTCTCCTTCTTCTATCCCTATTTTTCTTAAGTTTCGTCTTTTCAAGGTGTCCCAGATTTCCTGGATGTTTTGTGTTAAGAATTTGTTGAATTTACTGTTTCTTTACCAATGAATCAATTATCAATTTCCTCTGTGTTATCTTTGACACTTGAGATTCTCTCTTTTATCTCTTGTATTCTGTTGGTTATACTTGTCTCCTTAGTTCCTGTTCTTTTACCCAGATTTTCCATATCCAGAATTCCCTCAGTTTATGTTTTCTTTATTGCCTCTATTTTAGTCTTTAAGTCTTGAACTGTTTGCTTCACCTGATTGATTGTTTTTCTTGGATTTCTTTGAGGGAATTATTAATTTCTTCCAATTTTTTGTTTGTCTTTTCCTCCACTTTTCAAAGTGAGTTTTTCCTTTCTTCTTTAAAGGGTTCCATCATCTTTATAAAGTTACTTTTAAAATCGTTTTTTTTTCCCCCTGCTTCTTCTGGGTTAGGATGATCAAGTCTTCCTGTTGTGTGACCACTGGGCTCTGGTGTTACCATGTTGCTTTTTAGGTTGTTGGATGAATTCTTCCATTGACGCCTGCCCATATATTCCTTCAGTTGATGCTGGCAATGTCTTTGCATCTTGGTCCAATCCTTGCAGTGGCTGTCTGAGTCTTTGGGAATTGTTCTTGGTCAACTCTGTACTGTCAATGTCTGTGTCTCAGGGAGCCACTAAGGTATCTCTTAGTCTGCTGTCTTGGTCTTCTCTCCCTGTTTGCTTTCTTGGTCTACTCTGTACAGTCACAGCTTGTGCTTTAGAGTTCCTCTCTTAGTCTTCTCTCTTGGTCCTCTCAGCATTGTAGCAAGCGTTGTTTTATCATTCTACTCTTTTTCCTCTTTGTTTTGTAGCAAGCTCTTGGTCTCCTCTGTATTGTAGCAAGCTGTGATTCAGAGTTCCATCGAGGTTTCAGGATGATAGGAGAGTTTGGGGTCAGGATGGGGCTAGTAGCTTTCAGGGTCCAGTGGATGGGGTGGGTAATGGGGCAGCCTACCTACAGGAAACTCTCCTGCTGGCTCCTAATTTTATTCTTGAGAATATAATATCATCACAACTTTTCTTTCTTTCTTTTTATTCCTTTAAGTCCTTCCATATATTCATTCCTATTCTCCTTCAAATTCATGGCTTCTTTTTTTCATTAATTGGTACTGCATTTGTTAATATCCTCATACTTTTTTCTAACTTTTTAATATACCTATAGCTAGTGCTGTGGATATAAATTTAGCATTCTGAAGTCCCCAAATTCAATGTTCAGGATTGGAGATGGCACCCCACTGTGTGACAGCATGCCAGAACTTCACTTACAGACATTTAGGAATGATTTCAAGTGTCAAATTAAAATCTGGAAAAATGACAAAGAAAATGATATGCTCCTTCGTCCCTTTTAAAGATAGTTCATCAATAATGGCTTGATTAAATATTTTCCTTTCCATTTAAGCAATTTAAAAGTAGCATTGACTCCCCATGGGAAGTCTTACCCTGTCTGAGTGAATTTGGGTGGGATGGGGAGGGGAGGGGAAAAGAGGGGGAGCTGTGGTTGGTATGCAAAATGAGTTAAAAAATAAATATAATAAAAAGTAGTCTACATGAGATAATAGCAGATTCCTTTTAATGAACTAGAGTAAGAAAAACTTAGATTATATTCATATAAATTCCTACACTAAAGGAGTTGGAATTCTTTATGCTTGTTTTTTCAGTAGCCAATGGAGACTGGACTAGTCTTTTTTAGGAATTCGACTTACTGAATATCTTTTTACTTTTGCCATGAGGCATTTTTTTACTGGGAACATACATAAATGAAGTTTTGTGATGTTTCACAGGAATGCTGAACTTGAAGGAGGAAGTTAACAACAGTGACTCTAATTGGTGACTCAAATGCCATCCTGCTCTGAAGTAAGCACTCTGTGACATTGGTTTCAGGATAAAAGAAATTTGCTGTGCAAAGGGAACACCATGTGTCTTGCACCTCTTGTTTAGTTTAACAGTGATGAAGTCTGTGCTGCACCAGTGAACTGTAGAAACAAATTCATCCTCTCATTGCAATTATGAACCAGTAACCTGTTTACAGCCTCATTTTGTTTTTAAAAAGTCCCTGTAAACTCTTTTCTAGTTGGACAGATCTTGGCTCTCCTGGAATTTCTTCTCTACCCCAAAAGAAGCACATTTGCCTAGGACATTGCCTGAGCCTCTTCAGAAAACAAATTCACTTGGTATCTGGCCTCATGGAGAGATCAAATTTAGGCTATTTGCAAACAAAGCTGTAAATTAAAAATAATTTCTGAGACATAAATTTCTGTGGTATTCATGTGCGGTATTTAGAAAAATAAGTGCCAAGGGGACTGTTTAAAATGAGAAGTCATTTTTACATACTACAATGTAAAACATTACATTTTTCCAACTAGAAACAAAAAGGTATTTCCAGGACCAGCCCTCAACTAATCACTTCTACCCTTGTCAAAATGCTTTCCCAGGCATGTGTCTTCTTCAGATTTCATGTGTACATGCCTTTGAAATAGACTATCAGTTTTCCTCCTTGTGTGCTTTGGCTATATATTAACTATGGGTTAAAATCTGCTTTGAATTCTAGATTTTGTTTTCAGAATGAGAATTTTTATGGGATCACATTGTGCTCAGTATTATTTCAGAAAGTTCAGAAACCAATTTTAGTATCTAGACATTTTTAACCCAGTATTTTTAAATTATCTCTAGGACTTGTCTCTAAAATGTCTAACATATGACCTCAACTTTTAACCAAATATATCGCATATCAAATTTCCCTTCCCAGCTTTGACATCCCAGGGCATGATCCAAAACTGATGCAGTGTTTCCAAGAGACAGACTTCTCTGTTTGCAGCCATTTGTAGAATTCTGTCTGCTTTACCCTGTGCATTATGGGGAAAATAGCTTCAAAACTGGAAACTTGCAAAATGCTTCTTCTGAAACAGATTCTTATTTAGTATGGCTGATATCAAGTTCATAAGAGCAAGGCAGAATTGTAAGAGTTCTGTGCACATCAGCAATATTTCTAGTCTACTTGCTTAACCCAGTTAGATCAAATCTGAAAGAATGTCAAGTTGTTTAAGAAGAAAACAAATAGGTGTCCATGATCCCATATTTCTTTTGAGTTGAAGAGTTTCGTTGCTATTTGTGAACCTCTATGAAATAATTTGTAAGCATTCAGTGGCAGGATTTGGGTTTCCAGTTCCATAGCTTTGCTTCTTAAAGGGAAATGTTATCATATAATATCATGGGAAGTTTCAGTTTTCAAAGTACAAGGTGTAATCTCCTTAAATCTGACCACTTGTCTTGCTTCCTTTAGGAATGGCAGACTTCTGTCTTCCTGAGCTCTACAGGTCTCTGTGTCTCTTAAAAAACATGATAATTCTAAATATAGTCTGCATATACAGGTGAATATAATCATCCTATTTTTAGTTGTATTAATCTTCATATTTCACTATTAAAGCATCCTCTTTATTGTTGCCTTTTCCTTGGTTAATTGTCACATAGGTAGGTAATGTAACTGTGGCATGCATCGCCTTTAACAGAAATGCTCACTTTATGACACTAAATGTACAACATAATACAGTAAAATATTGTTTCTTTAAATGTATTGTTAAAAATTGCAGTGCTTGAGCCATTTGATTTCAACTCAAAATGTGCTTGGAGACACTCTATTAAGAGGAGCCTGATTGTATCCTTACATAAACCCATGAGCTCAGAATGCCTTCCTGATTATGAAACGTCTGGGTGGGAAGGTTCCAAGGTTATTAAATATTTATCTTTCAGTTATAATGGCAAGGAGACATGACTTACCCTTGTTTCACAGCAAAAATTGTCCAAACCAGCCTCATTTCCTGCTCTATCTGTAGAAATAGCATCCTAATTAAGTGGTCTAGGCTCTTGCAGGACTTAATTGAACTAAGGAAAGTTTCAATCAATTGTAGATCTATGTCGGGAGGAGAGATGAGAACTTTTCTAAAACAATGTCACTCAAACTGCTGCAGTGATTTAACAAACAGTATTCTTTCAAACTATTGTAAAAGAAAACTAGATGATATATTGGATTGTTCTGATGGTAAATACAATCTGTGTTGGTTTTAAGGCATACCTGACACTGGGAGAATTATTACCACAATGTGCCTTGGTACAAATTTAGTGTATGGCTCTCCAAAAGTCATTTTAAACATTTCTCTGCATAGCTTTGTTTTCCATTACCCACCATTATCAGTACAAACCTCCCAAAGGCTCACTGGTACCTGGAACACCTATTCTAGGCTTGAATTAGCTGTTTTCCACTTACAGTTATTTCTGAAATAGAACCTCAGTGACTGATGATGCTCCCAGTAAGGCAAACATAGTTTAGCTTCTATTGTGATGAAATATATTACATTCCTACAGGAATTCCTGAACACCATTGTTTTACTTTATGAAAATAATAAGCATGCTTTTCCTGGTGAGTATTGTGAATTTAATTTTCTAGAAATAAAACCATAGCTATGTTAAAGATTCTACAAGGTTGATGGGCAGAAAGGAACTTTGTCATTTTGCAGAATTGGAATGCTGTAAATCCAAAAGAGTCTAAATATTCTGCGATGTCTTTACTCCCTATAATTGTCAATCATTGCCCACCTCTGTATATGAATTAATATCACTTTCTACTTTCATGTGGAATGTCTTGCAATGTATTAACAGGCCATTAAATTCTACTAACACAAAGATAACATTTAGACATATAACAAATGAAAGGTCTGATGTTTCCTCCAAAGTATATTAAAAAATACTTAATTTGTGATTTCCTTGTTCTTTCACTGCAAACATTTCAAGGAAGCATATTCATGCTGTACCATGATTTTGGTGATCCCAGAGGCAATGATAATTCATATTGGACTCGAGAACTAACTGCATCTTACATTCTATGTGTTGAAAACTGTGTTTTCCACCAATAAAGTTTAATTTCATTTATAAACAAGGAAAATTTCTTTAGCAAATACTAGAATAATTATATATTACAAGGTGCTTTTTATAGATTTACAAGTGTTGGGAAAAGTGCAGATTATCACTAAAATTTTAATTCTGCTAGAGATTCATTGCAAACTAATGAAGTCTGCTTAAGAGAAAATAAAAGAAATGCTACTTGAATTCACATCATTATACTGCTCCAGAAGTTCATTGACTTATTACCAGTAGTGTTAGAGATAGGTCCCCTGGGAAAAGTATGATCTACCATCTTCTTAAATGATCAGAAATTTTGACTACCCAAAGGAAACCCATGTACAATTGGGTCCAATAACTTTTTATCATGGGTGGTGTGTTCTCATGAGGTCTCATTCATCTCTAAACATTTATAGATCTTTGCTACACATATATATATCATACATACATATATGTATAATATGCATATATATACACACACGTGTGTGTGTGTGTGTGTGTGTGTGAGAGAGAGAGAGAGAGAGAGAGAGAGAGACAGAGACAGAGGGTCTAATAATACTAGTCTCTGTCCATTGTCTACATTGGGAAGAAGAATTCACAAGAACTTACCCAAGATAGGTGAGATAGCTATTCTTGGCTGACAACTTGAATACAACTGGGAAAATGAAAGCAAAATTGGTTTGGCACATCTGTTAGGGAATTATTTTTATTTAAATCATTTGAAGTGGGAAGACCCACTTTTATGTGAATTTGGGCATATTTTTCATCTTACAGCTTGTAGTCTATCATCTAGCGAAGTAAGGTCAGGATGTAAGGGCTATCTGACTGTCACCCCATTGCTCACCAGGGTTGATTCAGTTGATATGGCTGACTAGAAAAGTGTCCCCTCTGTTGGAGGAGGAGCTGCTTGTTGGTTCCCGGTCGCCTAGCTAGTTTAGACCTGATATAATCACACAGAAACTGTACTATTCAAATCACTGCTTGGCCCATTAGCTCTAGCTTCTTATTGGCTAACTCTTACATTAATTTAACCCATTTCTATTAATCTGTATATCACCATGAGGTCATGGCCTACCAGCAAAGTTTCAGCACACCTATCTCTGGCAGCCCCATGGCATTTCCTCTCTGCCTTCCTTCTTCCAGCATTCAGTCCAGTTTTCCCGCCTACCTAAGTTCTACCCTATCAACAGGCCAAGGCATTTTCTTTATTCATTAACCAGTAAAGTCAACACATAGACAAAAGGACCTTCTACACCATTTACTCTTTTCTGTTTAAACAGAAAAGGAAGACATTAACTTCAACATAGTAAAATTACATATAACAAAACAGTTATCAAGCAAGAATAACAGTTACAATATTTATATCTAATTTATCTTTTATCATAACTAAAGGAAACTATAACTATCTATCTATTCTTCAAATCCATCAAAGACTCCAGAAAGATATGATATTACATAAGTAAACAAGAAGTACATTGGAAGCAACTTACAAAACTCTAGAATTGACAGAGACATTTGCTGCCTGGACAGTCACCCAAAGTTTTTCTGTAGCATTGGGGCATCCATCTTCAGCCTACAGACTTTTTACGAAGTAGGATATTTCACAGACAGTTCCACCTATACTGGAAGTTTGCCAGTCACATTGTGTGTGTGTGTGTGTGTGTGTGTGTGTTCTGAAGAATGTCTAGTAGACTCTTTCATGAAGCAGGAACCCTGAAGGATCTGCTGGTCCTGCATGTCTAGTTAAGCAGTCTAGGGAAGAGCAGTTTCTTATCAAATGGCTAACCAACTCTATAAGGAACCTCTTCAATGACCATCATCCTCTTGAAGTACCTTGGTGCTGCCAGGAGCAGATGTGTCTCACTGTCATGAAAAGTCTTAAGTTCTTAAACATTTTAAATACCATATTCTGAAGGTCTCTGAAAGAGTTGAAGAATACCTAACTAACTGAAATATATCTCTATACATCTAGAAAATCTAACTAACATGACTACAAGCTTGACTATTTTAGATGATTATCTATTAACCTACATTTTCAAATTATACATTACACTTTTAAATGAACCACACAATCAGAATACCTTAATCAAGAGCAGAAATATACATATAACAAGATTGACCTTAAATTTGTATCAATAAACAAAGATCCATACCACTGCAAATCTCTATAGCATCCTCTCCCTCCCTCTCTTCTCCATATGCATCCCTCCTGAAGCTCAAAGCTGCTTGCTTGCTTGAGGGATATTACCTTCCTCAAATAGAGGAGGACCTGTCAAGGCTCTTTGAGTAGCTGTACTCCCCAGCTAGAACCTCTAAACAACCTCTCAAGGGAAGACCCTTTTGAAATCCAGATTTTTGAAGTGGGAAGATTCACATTTAATCATGCTTATTTGAGGAGGGAAAATCCACCTTTAATCTGGACCACACCTTCTTCTGGGAGTCTCTATAAAAGTCATGGAACAAGGAAACTTATTCTCTCTTTGCCTGCTTGCTCTTGCTCTAGCTTTCAAAACTTTCCTTCTGTGCCATTAGAGCCTAATTTTTCAGGATCCTGGCATATACTAAAGGCCAGTTGGGACATCCAAACTTGTAGACTGAATAACAACTGGATTCTTGGGCCTTCTTTTGGTAAACAGCCATTGTTAAACAAACTGGATTACATCCTGTAAACCATTCTAATAACCCCCTTTATATAATACATACATACACATATATGTACCTACACCACATAACACACAAACATACACGTGTGCACAAATATGTGTAAATAGAACCAACTGAATCCATTTTTCTTGTTTTGGTGAATATGGTTTCAAGGCTGACCACTCTGCATTGGACAACCAATAAAGTCTCATCCCTGCGAGAGGCTAATTGACTCCACGAGTCAAACCCCCTTCTATTTACTGTACTTGTCCATATTGCTATTGTTCTAGTCTTATCTATGTAGCCAATTTTAGGAGATTCTATGTCATAGATTTCATAGTATTCTGACTCTTACTATTTTTCTGCTTCCTCTTCTGCTTTACCAGTATCCAAGTAAACTTGAGACGTTGCAGTTGACCAGCAACTGAAATCCATCAGTACAGACATTCCACTGGCCCACACTCTAATTTACCTTCAGAAACCTGAGTACATTAAAAAGTCAGCTTTAATATGAAAATAAGCAGATTTCCAGGAGACCATATTAGAAAGGGACCCATACTTTTTATTTCAAATGAATACCTGAGACACAGAAAAGAATTTCATTTTTCCATCCATACAAATGGATGGAAAAACCCAGTGTTCATAAGGTGGCTTGCAACTAATTAAATGCTAAAAGCAATATTCAATAAACCCTAGAGTAATTGAATCTTAAAATCCTGGTACTTTTGCTACTAATACAAATGTACTTTGCATTTCTTGGCTTTAACATTGACAGTTTATTGGTATAAAGAAAGATTAACCGCTCTGCGCGATGTGAGTTTAAAACAACTCTTGCCCTGAGGATAAGCCATCAAATATATTTTCTAATGAATTTGAATATTGCTATTTTTTTATTTGACTGAAATTATAGAAGTAAATAGCCAGAGTCAGAACTGAACTAAGAAGGCAACCATTCGGGATGTGAAAATTTAATTTAATGGAAAAGTTAAGAATATATAATGAGTCTTGCTGGTTAATATTAGTCTCGTATAACAAATAATGTGGGGGAACTTATTGGGTCTCTTTATGGTTGACTATAAAATAATTGTCCTCAGTGATATCCTTTTTGTGTTGCCTTTCACTAGGCAAGTTCCAGGCTTAGAAAATTTCCGTAACAGTTATGGTAATACTAGGGAAGATTCCAAATGTAGTATTACCTTTAGAGTTACACAATGTGCCCATCAGTAATGTTTTAGTCCAAAGTTGATTTTGAAAACATAGCTGGCAGGATTTGAAAAGTGCTGTGTCTGCATGTTTAAAACCATGCTTCTTTGAAACTGCCGCATAAATACAGATACACTTTATATCCATCGTTTACTGTTGGCCAGCTCTAAAAAAAAGGGGGTGTTTAACAGCCCAATGGTTCTCATGCTCCAATTTGGACTACAGAATTTCTCCTAGGGTAAACAGAAATAATTACGGTAATTATTGTTTGGATCCTCTGGCAACAAAACACTTGTTTGTTTGGAGCACTGGATATTCAAAAGGATGCTTGAAAATGAATCGTCTACCTGAAGTACACTTTCATAAGAGAGGGAATGAATTTTACAAGCCTGCAGCAGCCTTTCTTGCCCATGGAAATAGTTTTATCACTGAAGTGCTGCATCATTTCTTTTTCCAACAATCTTTACTTAGTAAGCGAAAGAAAACAATACTAAGGCAATGCATGTAGCTTGTTCATTAGCGTGTCTGTGGTTAGCATTTGAGACTCTATAGGTCAAACATTCTACACTTTGGGTCTGGTATCAAATCAGCCCAGTTGAGAAGCCTCCTCCACCCTATCTTTAATTGTGGAATTCAGAATTTGTAGGACTATTAAACACTCTGTAAAATGTTCACAACAGATCAGCATAAAGCCATGGAGTGCAGGTGTTTCTGTAATTGGAAAAGTGCTCTGTGCTCAATGGTCCTTCAAATTCAGTCTCTTCTCCAGTACTCCTCTGGGTTTCACAAAGCAGCTCAGGAAATCCAAGTGCTGACTGTACTTTTCTACAAATTCAGGCTTCTAAGTCTATGTACAGTCAAGAGTTGAGTTGTGTTTCCTCCTCTAAACTTTACTTAAGGAACTGGCATGCCTCTCAGGAAAGCAGGTAAGAGTTCCTTGTTACATGTATGTTTGGAACTAATGATGTCAGAAGCTTGAAACATCCACACCCAAGGACTTTTGGAATATGCCCCATGTATAGCATAGGTAAAGTGTTGCAAGTCCTTTTATTTCTGAAACCCACTTAAGGTATACACTAATAGGTGTTTATAGATAAATCCATAGATTAATTCAAATAATATCAATGTACAATTTCTCATAATGCTCAATTGTTTCAGATAGACTGTATCAGATCTTGGAAAACTATCCTTAATTTACGGCAATGTGAAGGATGTACTGATTTAGAGTGCAGAGAGAATGCCTTCTCTGGGAAGATGCCTCAGTCTTCAATATAAAAATTTTGACTTCCAAATTAATCATTTTTATCATTCCTGGGTTGGAATGAAGAAGGCACCTTGCACACTTACCAGGTACTCTGTTCGCTCTTTTGTGCATGACCTCTTCAGTAGTATAACATTTTGAGAGTCATGGTCCCTGGTTTCCTGGAGACATGTCTGTGTATCACACTTCGGTGAGGTTCACAGTTGGCTGCGTTGACAGAAGTTCATTCCTTTTCCAGTTTCAGGAGATTAGTATGGAACAAGCTGAGCATAGCAACCTGGATGTACTTTTTCATCTGAGGACCCAATATCTTGACTTAACCAAAAAGCTTCTCCTTCCCAGAGAGAAAGCCTTCTCTGCAAAGATGCCTCAGTCTCCAGTATAAAAATGTTGACTTCCAAATTAATCATTTTTATCATTGGGCCCCAGTCCTTAGTAGACACCCAAACAATAGCACAACTGAAAGTACCATTCAGGCCATAAAACTCAGCATGTAGACAGAATCACCTGCCAAAACAAAAACAAGGATCTAATCCATCAAAGTCCATAGTTCTGAGAAGTTCTCTAAATGAACTAACCTTGCTTTTTGGCTTCTATAGTTCGGCTTCTGGCTAACTCTGACTGTTAACTGAAGTATTTCAACCCAGAATACAGTTTTTGTGCATAAAAGCTCACACTTATAAAGGCTCAGGGCTGCACTAGGATCCCAAACAGCCAGTGTAGTCACCAGTCAGCTAATAAAGTCTTTCTATTGGCTTAAATCATGTCTGAGCAGTCTTCTCTGGTGGATACCCCACAATAGTTTTCTTTATGCAAGCTTATGATGCTTAATAATTCCAGATGCAGGCAAGAAGATGCACTATAGACTTTTCTGTTTTTTTTCCTAGAGAACAGAGGACAAAACCTTAGACTCTGTTTTTTTATGTCTTCTCTGGATAACTAAGTATAAAACTGCAAAAGAATTGGAAATTGCATTAAGTAAAAAGATGAAGAATTTTTAAGTATTACTAGTATAACTAAAATAGATTTTTAAGAGATGATAAACATTAAATGTAGTTAAAACTGGAGAAGACCATTTCTAAGCACCCTGAGTTACCTACATCAAATTTTTACTATGAAGCATTGGAAGAGAATGTTTTGTAAGCAGTAATTTTCTTTAACTAGTCATTTTCTTGAAAGCAGTAATTTTCTAGTGACTGGCAAGTATCTCTTATTTTTAGTTGAGAAATTACAGTTTTACCTGAATTTATGTGCTGAGAAATGATTAAACAAACCAAGGTATATAAGTGAGAAACAGTTCAGTTTATAGGTAAATAATTCACTGAGTATAAGATAACGTGCAGCAAAATGATAATATTGTGGTTGGTGTTAAAATATACTAAACTTTAATGAGTATAAGAGGAAAACAATTGATCTTACAGTAATAATTCTTACAAATCACACCTGCAATAAAAAATTTAAGAAAGAAATTAATTGATCAGGAGATTTTTCTCACAGTAGATTGAAGCCAGATGCAGTTCATTTGGTCCAGAGATCAGACTCTTGTATATATGAGTCTTTTATTTTCTGGAGAATTATTCATAACTTATGTGTCTGAAAGAAGATTAAAAATTAATTTTAAATAAAAAGTGATTTTAAATATTAATTTAAATTAATAATAAACACTTTTGAAGTGTGACTATAGGCTGTGTAAGGTTTTGGCTACCACCAAACTGCACAGAGGAGGGGAGCCCAATAAAATTATATAACCTAATGTTAGAATATGTTTTAAAGATTTTCCTGGAGGTATGTGTTTTGTGTGTGTGTCTGTGTCTGTTGTGTGTGTGCTCACACATGTGTGCATTGTAATAATAATTAAGGAAAAAAAGGATGCAATTTCAGAGGGAGGAGCAGCGGGCATGAGAAGGGTTGAGGGAAGAAGGAAATAGAGTTATACAACCTAGTTTTGTAGATATACACCTTAGTTTTTGTAGGTATACTCCATTGTGTTAAGACAACTTAGTTGTTGATAACAAAAGATTTTGAAACCCAAGTTAAAATATGCCTACATAAATAATTGAAGAAGTGTAAATAAATGGAGAGTCAAAAAAATACAGCATATTGGGATAGGCCTTTTCCTAAGCTGTTTCTATTTTTAAGTTTTTGCAATATATATTCTATATAAGTTTACAGATACACACAGAGAAATATGTAATAAAAGCTAAGGATGGAATGTATATGGATACCATTATTGTGAAACTGCTGAAATTTTGATTAACACAAGTAATATATTTTTCAGGAGAAACACACACATATATATACAGATATTTCACTGTAGCATAGAAGAATAGAGGGGAGGAATAAAAGATTGACTCATCAAAATAAATCAGAAAACAAGAAACACACAGAACAAAATGTAAAGGCAACAAATGGAAAACGTGCTAAGAGGGTGAACAAACCAATATCTGTTAATTCTTACAGTCACTAAAAGAGGCCAACTTCACTTCATAAATAGAAAATAATAGATATTATTAAAACTTTCTTCATTAGTTAACTTATTTTTATAAAGTTTGATCCAGGGATAAGCTATTAAAAATTAAACTAGAAGAAATAGACAAGAATGCTTTGCATAAAAATAGATCTCCTTTTATACATAAGAAAACTGCTATGGTTCATTACTATTTTAAACAATATAGACTTCAAGATAATCAAAATAACCAATACTAAAGTTTAAATTTTTATGAACATGAAATTTTAATTAAGCAAGAAGCTGTGAAGAATCTTAAATGCATCCAATAACACATTTAAGATAATTTTAGGAAAAAAATGCCAGAAATAGAGTGATAAATAAACAGGAAGAGGTTTTAATTTCTCTATGCAATTGATAGGAAGTGTCCTAGTTAGGGTTGCTATTGTGATGAATCACCATGACCAAGGCAACTTTGGGGGAAAAAAATGGCTTATCTAGCTAAAGCTTCCATCCCGCTTTTCATCACAAAGGAAGATCAGACAGAAACTCAAACAAGGCCGATATTTGGAAGCAGGACCTGATGTAGAAACAATGCTTCCTGGCTTGCTCTATATATGGCTTGCTCAGTCTGCTTTCTTACAGCACCCAGGACCACCAGCCAATCAGTGGCCTCACCCTCAATAGACTGGGCCATCCCCCATAGATAACTACTTAAGAAACTGCCCTATGGCTTGATCTTATGGAGGCATTTTCTCATTGAGGCTCCCTTCTCTTTGATGAGTTCAGCTTGTGTCAAGGGAACATAAAGCTATGCAGTGCAAATGGTATAGATTTGTAAGACACTGGCAAAGTGGACACTTCTCGACTTTATATCACAACTTCAGAACATTTATTTTCGAGTGAACACAGAAGAAAATGATGAATAAGTCAAAACTTAGTAACCTTCAAAGGACCCAAATCATTCAAAGGGGCATTTCCTGACTACCTTACCACAGCAGTTTTGGAGAACATATTAAAAATAATGAAATGTGTGGAAAAATCTTCAAAGATTTGAAAATTTGCCATCTTATGTCTAAATTATCCTAACCAAAGAAGAAAATTCCAGAAACACTAACAGACTTTGTATTAAATTACTTTGAAACACATATGTGAGAGAAGCTTAAAACTGGTTACCAAACATTACATCCTGGAAATTAAAGCAACGAGCTGAAAAGCAAATTCAATAGAATAGAGGCAAAATAAAGATCTACGAAAAACAAAAGACTTCTGGGCATTGGAGAAAGGCAGGTAACTGTCGTTCTAGTCACTCATGATGACAGTCTTAAAGATGGTCCCAGAACAAAGAGCCCATCCACTGAAATATGAGCTAAGTAATCATTGTATACCACCAAATTCAGGGATGTTTTGCTATTTAGCAACAATATAAAACATGAGTTTAAAACTACATTAACCCTCACTGGTAGACATTGCAGCCTAAGTGTTTACTCACCTACCTTTCTTTTTCTTTTTTCTTTCTTTCTTTTTTTTGTGAGGCAGGGTTTCTCTGCATAGTTTTGGATAATCATAGAGATGAACCTGAATTATTGTGTTGCTCCTCATTTGGTTCCTCTTTTATCATAATATTATTTTCAATTTGTCTCTTAGTTTATTTCCTGTAACTAAATATACCTTGGCACAAAAGGTGATTTTTATACTGCCAATTAAATAGTCATATTGAGGTTTGGGTAAGTGTCCCTTAAAGGTCCATGTATTAAAAGATTGATAACTAGTGGCACCTTTAAAAGGTAGTAGAGACATTGAGAAGCTGGATACACTGGGAAGTTTTTAGTCCAGAATTTGAAGGCAACACCACGGTCCCTGTACTCTTCTCGCTCTGCTCTGTCCTGTACTTCTACAGCGAGGTGCACGCTCAGCTCACCGTAGGAATTGCTCCTCCAGGTGTTCCTTGCCAAGATGTACTGCTTCATCCCAGATGGCAAAATAACAGGGCAGGTAGTTCATAGCCGGAAATCCCCAAATGCGTTAGCCAGATTAACTCTTTTCTCCTCCTAAGCCCTAATGTTACAGGGATGGAAAGCTGGCGAACACAGTTCATTTGCATTTTCATGGCATTGACATACCATACTTTTTTTCCTACTGCCATCTTTTGAATTCCGTATGTTTGCCTCCTGTCATAGTTAGTTTCAACCATCAACTTGACACAAACTGAACACCAATTGAGAAGAGGAAACTTCCATTGAGAAAGTATCTCCATCAGGCTTGTCTTGGGATGTGTTGTGATTGTATGTCTGTGAGGTGTTTTCTTCATTGCTAATTGCTATGGAGAACTCAGCCCACTGGGGGCAGTAAAATCCCTAAGTAGATGAACCTGCTGCATAAAATACAGTAGCTGGTAGGTGAGTGGTCTAGGGAAGCAAGCCAGTAAACAGAATTCACTCCTGGCATCTGCTCCAGTTCCTGCGTGCACACTACTACTAGAGGTACTGTTATGACTTCCATTGGTGATGGGCTGTAACCTGTAAGCCAAACAAACTGTTACCTACCCAAATTGATTTTGGCCAGAGTATTTTATCCCGACAACAGAAAAACAAACAAACAAACAAACAAACAAAAAACTAGTGCACCATGCTTTCTGTTTTTTCCTTATCATTTTTAATGTTAATTTTTAAAATTAATATGATTTAGAAATCATGGCAGTAACATTGAAGTGCAGTAGTACTTCAATTATCCTCAACAGTATGCAAGTGTTACATCATAAAAGGTAAGTTACTGAAGTGTAATTTTATTTTTATCTATTATCAATAGATCAAACTCACATAAATTAAAAAAAATGGTGTGCTCCTTAGAAAACCCAGAGAATGTACATTAGGAATGGTAAATAGGATAGATAGTTATGGGTGGATGGGGCTGTGTGGAACCAGGAAGAACATGTTGGGGGGGGAGCAGAGAGGGGAACAAGGGAGGAAATACAGGGAGAAATAGCAAAAAATTAAGGGCTAGTTGAGTAGTAATATGAAAACCTAGTACTTTAGAAGCTTCCTAAAATATATACATGTATGAAGACAATATAAGTGAAATCACCAAATAAGGGGAAGACAGAGTCCCAGCTGGCCATTATCTGGTCACCAAATTAAGATTTCAGCACTAGGATTAGGTTACATCTAACTGTTGTTCAAAGGGGTCCTATGGGTACCACAAAGAAGACAGGCTATGGCCAAGAATATAGGTTGCTCTCTACAAACTGACACCAAGTCCCATTGCTAAAGACAACACATGCAGAACTCATTGAAAATGGAGAACTGAAGCTGACATCTACACAGAACCTGTAACCCTACTGTTTTAGTGTTCTTGTTCTTGGTACTTACCAAAGAAGAATCACAAATGCAAATCAGCCACAAACCCTTTGATAAAATAGTGTACTGCATGTAAGACATGCTAGGACATTGGTGGCACAAGTTTTGTGGGTGTAACCAATCAATGCCTGAATTGGCTTAAGACTCACTCCGCAAGATGAAACACTGCTTGTGTAGTCAAGAACCAGAGACTGGATAGTTCAGAGACCTAAGGCAAAACAAAAAACTACTGTTTAAAATAAAGATTAAAAAGTTGTAGCAATAAAATGATTTCTGATTATATTTTGCTATTATAGATTAGTGCTTTGTTTAATCATCATCAAAGAAACTTTTGTATATTTTGGAGATCAGACCTGTGTCTGATGTGGGGTTAGTGAAGATCTTTTTCCATTCTGTAGGGTGTCATTTTGTCTTGTTGACCATATCCTTTGCTTTACAGAAGCTTTTCAGTATCAAGAATTCCCATTTATTAATTGTTTCTCTCAGTGTCTGTGCTGATGGGGTTATATTTAGGAAGTGGTCTTCTGTGTCAATATGTTCAAGTGTACTTCCCACTTTCTCTTCTATAAGGTCCAGTGTGGCTGGCTTTATTTTGAGGTCTTTGATCCAATTGGATCTGAGTTTTGTGCATGGTGATAGATATGGGTCTATTTTCATTCTTCTACATGTTGATATCCAGTTATGCCAGCACCATTTGTTAAATATGCTTTCTTTTTTCCATTTGATATTTTTTGCTTCTTTGTAAAAAGTCAGGTGCTTGAAGGTGTGTGGATTAATATCTGGGTCCTCGATTCCATTCCATTGGTCCTCCAAGAAATTGGTCATCTAAAGAACAAATAATCTTATAAAAAAAATGGAGTACAGACCTAAACAGAGAACTCTCAACAGAGGAATCTAAAATGGCTGAAAGACACTTAAGGAAATGTTCAACATCCTTAGTCATCAGATAAATGCAAATCCAAACAACTCTGAGATTCCATCTTACACCTGTAAGAATGGCCAAGATCAAAAACACTGATGACAACTTATGCTGGAGAGGGTGTGGGGTAAAGGGAACACTTCTGCATTGCTGGTAGGAGTGCAAGCTGGTACAACCCCTTTGAATTTCAGTGTGGCGATTTCTCAGAAAATTAGGAAACAACCTTCCCCAATACCCAGTAATACTACTTTTGGGTATGTATCCAAAGGATGCTCAATAGTGCCCCAAGGACTTGTGCTCAACTATGTTCATAGCAGCACTGTTTGTCATAGCCAGAAACTAGAAACAACCTAAATGCTCTTTGATCGAACAATGGATAAGGAAAATGTGGTAAATTTATACAATGGAGTACTACACATCAGAAAAAAATAATGACATCTTGAATTTTGCAGGCAAATTAATGGAGCTAGAGGAGCTAGAAAACATAATTTTGCATGAGGTAACCCAGATACAGAAAGACAATTATCACATGTACTCACTCATAAGTGGTTTTTGAACATAAAGCAAAGAAAACCAGGCCACGAATCACAATCCCTGAGAACCTAGACAATAATGAGAACCCTAAGAGAGACATGCATATATCTAATCTACATGGGAAGTAGAAAAAGACAAGATCTCCTGAGTAAATTGGGAGCATGGGGACCTTGGGAGAGGGCTGAATGGGAGGGGAGCGGAAGGGAGGGGAGCAGAGAAAAATGTAGAGCTCAATAAAAATAATAATGATGATGATGATGATAGTTTTTCCTGTAACTGATAGAACAAACATGGAGACCCATAGCTAGACATTATAGAGAATGAGAGACCTTGGTACACTCAGCTTTATATTTAATTAAATCCCTCCCCTCTGAGCTCAGGGAACCTCTCAGAAGAGGAGACAGGAAATGACAGAGGGGATGGGAACAGAGGACAGCAAATAAACAAGACCCTCTAAAGCAACATGATCAAAGCTAATATGAACTCACAGACCCTAAGGCAAAATGCACAGGGCCTGCACAGGTCTGCACCAGGTCCTCTGTGTATATGTTATAACTTCCAGTTCAGTGTTTTTATGGGATGCATGAGTGTGCGAAGGAGTAGACCTTTAATTCTTATGCCTTCTCCTGAGCTCTTTTCCTTCTACTGGTTTATTTTATCCAACTCCTATTGGGGTCCAGCCTTGGCAAAATTTTCATATTCTGGGGTAGCAGTGTGAGGATTAGAATTATTAAGCAAAAAGAACAGAGATATGAGAGGAATAAAAGACAGAAACACAGAACAGTGTAGGGAGGGAAATTCAGTGAATACTGAACTGCCTGTTTTTATTTTCCACATGCTTATATATGTTACTCAAAAAGGGGAGGGGGAGGCAATAGAATTCATTAACGTGATATAAGGAATAGACTTGAATTCTCCCCCTTTGGTCCAGGTGAAGTATATCCACCTCTATACCTAAAATACTTATTAAGCACACCCTAGGTCAGAATCGCTTGTTGCCACACCTGATGTCAACAACTTTGAAAGAGCAAAAATAAGCTCAAACTCTTTGATGATTGGTCAAGGTGGAACAGGCTTGCATCTATGGGCCCTCACAAACTCCGATGTGTTAATTTTTGCTTTATCTATTCTATTTTATTATTTTCCCTTAAAACACTGTTTGTTTCCTAATGGGAGACAGGAAGGAGTGAATCCAGACAGGAATGGAGGTGGGAAGTCATTGGAGGAGTAGAATGAGAAAAAGCTGTCATAAGGATACATTATTTGAGAAAAAAATCTATTTTCAATATAACAAAAAAATATTTTTAAGACTGAGAATATAAACAAATCTTCAAGCCCAAATTTTAGAATTTGTTAATATACTTGGTTCTGAATTATATGTTATTTTAGTGACTTTGTCCTCTTTTCTCTATTTATCTCACTGCAATAAATACATATTTATTATTTTCTCCATCACTGGTTCTCTCTCTTGTTGTTGCTATTGTACTACATAACCAACTGACTTGGAAGTGTCACTCACTTTTTCAAATGAGAGATTTTAAGGTTTTATGTCTGCAAAGTTATCGCTGTTGAAGTGTGATAATTCCCAATTCTGTGTGTATGTATTGATTTATTTGTTGCTGGACCCAATGTGCCCAAACTTCATTCTTAGAAACCTAGGCTTCCTGGCATAAAAATTCAATTGGTGAGATTTCCTTCGACTGCAAGTAATGTCAACTTAAATTCAAACCCCAGAACATATAAGTAAAGGCCCTACTAATTCTCAGAAGAAAAATTCATATACTTCTCCCTCTTGTGTAATGAACATACGCAGACTGTTTCCATGGTGGAATATGTTATTACCAGGAGAATATTTCTCTGCATGAGATGTTTTCTGAGGTTCTAACTCCTTCTTATATCACTCTCTTGTGCTATCTCTCTCTCTCTCTCTCTCTCTCTGTATGTGTGTGTGTGTATGTCTCCCTCCCTCTCTCTCTCCCTCCCTCTCTCCCTCCCTCTCTCTCCAGCCTGTCCAAAGTTTGAGCCTAGAGCCTAATACTTGGTAGGCTAGTATTTTGTGACTAAGCTTTCTTCTCCCCAATTAACCTCAGTTTTAAATTCTTTGTAAGGCATAAGTTATAGTGTTCCATTTATCTCAGGTCTCATAAGTTGTATAAGAATCATTTACGGGGGCTGGAGAAATGGCTCAGAGGTTAAGAGCACTGCCTACTCTTCCAAAGGTCCTGAGTTCAATTCCCAGAAACCACATGGTGGCTCACAACCATCTGTAATGAGATCTGGTGCCCTCTTCTGACATGCATGCAGAGTACTGAGAATATTGTATGCATAATAAATAAATAAATATTTAAAAAAAGAATCATTTGCCTCCCAGAAAAACCTAGTGTTCACACTTTATTTACCACTGTGACATCTATTATGGAGGGTAGTTGAAGGTCCACAGGGATCCTCATTGTCTTGTTGTAAATTCAGCAATGGACTAAAGGTTAAGATTATAATTTATAATTTGTAATATCTGTATATTTGTGCCCATAAGGGGATTTCAGAATGTTTATTTTGTCACGCTGGTAGTAATGTTCCTATAGTACCCAAGGTATTTGTTATTTTATAAAGTATTTTCTCAAGTATAAGAGCACACATAGATTGATAAAACCCGGCATATGCCTAATTAGTGCAACATACACATACTTTAGGTGTCTGGCAAGTCTTTAATGGGCAAGTCTAGGTTAACAAAGATTATATGACTTATAAAGTTATCCCACA
This sequence comes from Ondatra zibethicus, assembly GCA_004026605.1. Taxonomy (NCBI): domain Eukaryota; kingdom Metazoa; phylum Chordata; class Mammalia; order Rodentia; family Cricetidae; genus Ondatra; species Ondatra zibethicus. Next base: position 48,860 of record PVIU01007035.1, on the reverse strand, counting down.
GGTTTTAGGGAAACCTGGAAACTGCTTTATTTAAGGCAACGAAAGAAGAACAGAGCATCACTGTGTCAGGAAATACAGAACCCCAGCAAACGCCCTTTCCCATGAACCCGCTTTGCAGGTAAAAATAGAAAAACTGTACAGCTCTGAACAAAGCTGCTGTAATTTTCATTCTCCTTCATTTGGGAGAGTATTCTGTTTCTGAATCTTTGCTCTGAGTCATCTCTCTCATCAGAAGAAACCAAGCATTCAGTCTGTCCCATACTGTGTTTTAAATGACGTGTTTTGTTGAAAATTATACTGCTGCCAGGCGTGATTGGATTAGAGTGCTGACACACGGATAATCCACCCCTCTCCCTTAGCCCACTCGGCTCATGTGGCTTGCTGTAAACACTGCAATATCACCTGCTTCCTTCTGCATGCCCATTAAAAAATGCAAATAAACCTTGCTCTACTTTGCCTTCAGTAGTATGGGGTGGAAATTTTCTCTGGTCTTAGCACCTCTCTTATTCCATTTAGAGAGAGGACCCTCAGAAAACCGTCTCCTGCATATACTTAGCAATGATTTTCAGTGAAAGAGAAAAAAGTAATTATCCTTTATAAAATACTCTTAAAACACTCTTTAAAATCTTGTGAGTTTGAGGTTTCTTTATTAATGTTATATTTTCAAGAAAATTTGCAGAACCTGAAAATAGTTGTAATTGTAATTTTTCATTGCTTTATAAAATTTTGTGTGTGTGTTTGTGACAGTACACACAGGGAGGTAAGAGCACAACCTGTGGGAAACAGCTCAGTCCTTACACCAAGCATTATCTGTCGAGGAAACTCAGGTCCTAGAGCTTAAAAGCAGACTCCTTTACCTGCTGAGGCACCACGCTGTACTTTCAAAGAATAAAAAAAAAAAGAGAGAAAATCATATGTACCACTAAAATATAAAGATTTATTCCCAATATTTGTGAATAATTTAAAATATGTAGTATATAGACAGTTCAAAGTTGTTTTGCAAACTAGGACATACATCAACTTACACGACTCTGCCTAGGAGGCCAGCACTGTTGTGTTGGAAGAACATAGGTGCAAATGACAAGAGCATTCTTGCACCCTCATATATATTGCAAGTATGACCACATCAGCCTTTCTTTGAGCAGAGGAGTCTCTTCACCATATTGTTCATGCTTCTACTCAAGTTCTAGTACACATGCCTTTAGCATATTTTTTCTTCTGAAGACAAAAACAATGCATTTAAATGATTACAGTTATCATTTATCTCCCCTAGGAATGTATAAGGGAAGAAATTTATTTCAGAATCAATGTTCCTTTATTCTAATGTCAAGTAGTATACACCACAGCACATATAATAGTTTGAAATAGTTTCTTAAATATAGATTAAGGACACACATACCATGATGAATCCATGTGTGTTTTTATTATAAATTTATATATATATATATTTAAAACAATCTTTTCTCATTTTACACACCAAACCCAGTTGCCACTCCCTGCTCTCCACTCAGTCCCCCAACTTTCCCCTACCTCACCCCCATCCTCTCCTCAGAAAGGGTAAGGCTTCCCATGGGGAGGCAACAAAGTCTAGCACATCACTTTGAAGCAAGACCAAGGCCCTCCCCCATATCCAGGCTGAGTAAGGTATCCCTCCAAAGAGAATGGACTCCAAAAAGCCAGTTCAAGCACTAGAGATAATCTTGGTCCCTCTGCCAGCGGCCCCACAGAGTGCTCTAGTTATACAACTTTGATCCATATTTGGAGCACCTAGTTTGGTCATATGCAGGTTCCTCTGCTGTCAGTCCAGAGTCAGTGAGCTCCCACTAACTCAGGTCAGATGTTTCTGTGGGTATCTCCATCATGGTCTTGACCCATTTGCTCATATTATCGCTCCTACCACTCTTTGATTGTGCTTTGGGAGCTCAGTCCAGTACTCAAAAACACCAATGATAGATTATGCTGGAGAGGATGTCGAGTAAGGAGAACACCTTCCATTTCTGGTGGGTGTACAGACTTGTACAATCACTTTGGAAATCAGTGTGGTGGTTTCTCAAAAAATTGGGAATCACCCTACCTCAAGAACCAGCAATACCACTTTTGGGCATATAGTGCCCACATGTCTTTTGGAATGCACACTTATACCACAAGGAAATTTCCTCAATTATGTTCATAGCAGCATTATTCATAATAGCCAGAACCTGGAAACAACCTAGATGCCCCTCAACCAAAGAATGGATAAAGAAAATATGGCACATTTACACAATGAAGTACTAATCAGCAGTAAAAACAATGACATATTGAAATTTGCAGCCAAATGGATGGAGCTAATAAAAAACAGTCTCTATTATATGTAAAGCAAAGGATAACCAGCCTATAGTCCATGACCCCAAAGAAGCAAAGTAACAAGGAGAACCCAAAGAAAGCCATACATGAATCCCCCCAGGGAAGGGGAAACAGATTAGATCTTCTGAGAAAATTGAGAGCATGGAGAGGGGGAGAAAGGAGGGTGGGAGGGGAGATGGAGAGGAGAAAGGAAAAAGGAGGAGAATATGAGAGAACAGAGAGGTGGAGATAGGGGAAGGACAGAGAACGAGGGCAAGGAAGGAGATATCTTGAGAGAGGGAGTCATTATGGGTCTAGCGAGAAGTCTGGCACTGGGGAAATTCCCAGGAATTCATAAGGATGACACCATCTACGACCGTATGCAGTAGTGGAGAGGGTGCCTGAACCTGCCTTCCCTTGTTATCAGATTGACAACTACCTTAATTGTCATCATAGAAGCTTTATGCAGTAACTGATGGAAGCAGATGCAGAGATCCGTGTGTGTTTTTTCTATTTGTAGGGATTAATTGTTGATTTTGTATGATCAAACAAGATATATATAGAGAGCTATTATGTCACAATGTTCTGATTTTCTGTAGTGGAAACTGAAATTCAGAGATACAAATTAACCTGAAAATGGGCATAAAGCTAATAAATGTTACAGAAACTCAAAATATCCTCAGGAACCAATTGGATTCAATCAACAAAAAATATCACTGATCATGTACTTCAAGACACCATAAAATTATATAGAATTAGAATGAGAACTAAATCTAAGGATAATGGCCAAAAAATCATAAAAATATCTACTCTACATTATGAAATTTCATACACTTTAGATGCTATTAAATATATATTATACTGACAATTCAAAATTCATCAAAACCAAAATAAAATTTAAAATATTAATTTATGATTCACTTTATTTCCAATTTTGTATTGGTACTTTTAATAGAACGACAATACACTTACTTTATTTGTAGATCAATATTTTATCTGTTCTATTTACAATGAATAAAATTAGTCATTGTAGAGATGATTTGAAAACTCAGAGCTCTAAAAATGTTTAAAGTCAAGAAAATGCAAGCTAAATACCCTTTTCTCTTCAAACCGCTTAAATTAATGATAAATTGATTGATAAACACACGTTTTAAAATTCAAGTCTAGTCTTTTATGCATATTTCTGATTTGTTTGTATAGTCTAAACATCAGAGAATTTAATATTGATACTTCAAAATATAGATTTATTTATAAAGGACTTAACATACCCTAATTACTGTTTGATTCTCTTATTTAAACTTAAATTCTTTCATCTCTTCTTCACTGAAATTAGTGAAAATGATTATAGTAATACAGTAGAGCTGGAGTCTACAAGGAAAGTGAGTCCAAATTGTGTAATGTTGAAATATTTGCTGGAATGGCTTTAACATATTTAAAAGGCCTCATTTGTAGAAAAAAAATGATTGTTTTGTGAGAAACAGGCTGTGTGTGTGTGTGTGTGTGTGTGTGTGTGTGTGTGTGTGTGTGTGTGTGTGTTTGACTGTAGAAAACTTTTATAAATCTGTAATGGTTCCCAGATCATCCAAAGTTTTCTGTGTTGATAAATCTTATTAGACAAATACTTCAAGTCAGCGCTTCTTGCTCCTGGGGCCACTGCAACTGGGAATGCCATGTGGAATCGTCATGGAGCTATCTGAAGGGCACCAAACACAAGAATGTAAATCTACCTCTTCTTATACATATCAGATGAAGTCAAATATTTGACATCTGTAAATTAGCCCTAAGATCTAAATTTAGTGTGCTATCTTTGTACCATTTCTTTTATAGACTATATATTTATTATATTTTATATATTTATATGCAAATATATAAATATTATTTTATATATTGATAATATTTAACTAATTTTATATAGAAATGCTAATTTCTGAAAAATGAATTTCCATTTACATTGACAGCCCATTCGTAGAAAACTGCTCACTAAGACAACATTAACAAAGAACGTGGACTGCCCAGATGTGGTAGCAAATACTTTTAATTCCAACACCTTTCAAGTAGAGTCAGGGAGATCTCTTTGAGTTTCGGGTCAGCTTGATCTGTATAGTAACTTCCAGGCCAGCAGTTGGTCTATAGAATGATATATGGTCTCAAGAAGGAAAAATAAAAGAATGTGCAAAATAGAATTGATACAATATCAGTCAAATGCTCTTAGAAAACAAAACTTATGTCTGAGTAGGGTAGCATGTGCCTGTAATCCCAGAATTCATGAGACAGAAGCAGGATGATCAGGAGTCAAGACCCTTGGTCATAAGACAAGCTCTAGTCCACTCTCTTGACCTTCATGAGACCCTGTTTTGAAAAAAAATCAAGAATAGAATAAAAGAAAACATATATAGACAAAAAATTCTGCTATAAAATTGTGACACAATGCACTTTTTTCATTCAGAAGTTTGTCTTGATATGCGTGGCAATGATAAAACAATGTGGGCTTTAACTTCACATTTGGATCTTCAAATGTTTGACTTCTTCCTCATAAATTGACAATCACAGGTTGACGATCACAGGAGTAGGGCTTTCATGCCATGAGAAAGTGTTTGCTAGCACATACATAGCCTTGGGGATCCAAACCCAGTGTTTCAAAACAACCAACCATTTCACTAAAACAAAATCTCCCGGACCTTATTGATTTATGACAAATGTCCAAGATTACAATGAGTTATCCTCATTCCACATTACACAGTTACCAAGGATTTAAAATTTGACTCTCCTTTCCATAAGTGCTTACGGTTTATCTTCTCCAATATTCAAAGAACACATGTTGTTATACTGAAAGTTATACCACTCAAATAAACCCATCAGTTGCTCATTAAACTCTGGAGAGGAAGACTAAACTAATCTTTCAAAATGCAGTTTTTACTAAGCAATGGCCTAAAAATATTCAGATATCAATCAATCCCACTTATGTGTGCCTCCAATTATGGGACTTCTTCTTAATTCCTGATGCTTATGAATTAAAAATTCATGTACAATTGTTTTATGTGAAATGACTATCTTTGTAAAGAAACCAAATGAAATTTCTGTGGATAAACTAAGCTGTAGATTACACTATTAACAGTATTAAATATGATTTGAAAACAACATTGATTTTAAGATTATATTTAGTGCCACAACTAAAATGTGAATTAAGATTTCTCTGCCCTGACTTTAGTGGCTTTTTTTCTTTTACTGCTCAACTCCCAGTTCCACTGATTCAAAGCTGAAACACTATCCCTACCTGCCTTGCCACTGTTTAATATAACTTTAAATGGAAGAAATTTGAATGTGCAAATATTATAAAGTAACAAATATATTTAAAATAAATATTTAATTAAAAAAAAAACAAAAAAAACGAAAACAACATTGAGTATGGATTTCAGAAATCTGTTTCTCTTAGAGAAGAACCACATACATATGCATTGGTAGAAGTTCTTTGAAATTCCAAGAGGTGGAACAGAATGTTCTTGTGGATACTGAACGCTGTTTTGTTTGAAGCCACTCCAAATAGCTATTGTGTAAAGAAGGGCATATAAATATGCACTGTTTTTTGACCATCTGTCATTCCCCTCAAAAATAAAAGTTTTAAAGCAAGTTCATGAATTAATGATTAGTATATATTTATGTTCTTTAAAGTTTCCACCTATGAAAACAAAATATTTAGAGAATAAAAGGATATTTTTTAAAAAAAATAATTGATTTTTGTGGCCATACTACAGCTACAGTCTGTGTTGATGTCTGTGGCTCCTGTTGCCACCATAGGCCATGCTGATTCCAGGGGTTTGGACCTCCACCTGGGGCCATGTTGGTTGGTGTCCAGGGTCATACTACCACTGAGGCATACAGATTTGAGTGACCTTTGTGCCATCTGGGCCATGGTGACATTCAGACCCGGGCTGCTGCTGAGCACCATGTATGGGTCTGTAGTCCTACCACAGATGGGGTTTGTGTTGAAGTCCATGGCCCACATTGCCACCAAAGGTCACATGGAAGTCTGGGGTCTGGGCTTCAACCTGTGGCCTTGTTGGCATCCAGAGGCCATGCTGCTGCCAGAGCCATCCTGATCTGAGTGGCCAGTGTTTCCACAGGAGCCAGGATATCATCCGGGCCCAAGCTGCTGTGGAGGACCTTGCCTGGGTCCGTGGTTCAGCAGCAACTGGGATTTATGTTGATATCTGTGACCAGTGTCACCTCATGGGACCATTGGACCCATGTGTGATGAAGTCAGAGATCCATCCAGTAAAGGTACTGGTTCTGTGGAACAATACCAACAGGATCTCCATGACTCGGGCAGTCACAGGGTACCCCAGAGTAGTTCTGGTGAGGATCCAGTGATAATGGTGTACCAGAACCCAGAGGCCTTGAACCAGACCAGTGACTCATTGCAATGAACATTCGCTAGTAAAGCTGAATGGACAAAGAATATACTATGTGACACACTGCTTCTATTGCCACCTGGACAAATGAATAGATGCTGGAGAGGTGGGATAGAAGTAGAAAAGAAGAGGTGTTTGGGGTGCATGATGTGGAATTCCCAAGAATAAATAAAGAAATTATGTCAAAAATAAATAAAATAATTTTTTTTAAAAAGGAATTGATTTTAGTATAAGTAAACAGCTTTACATGGATGGCTACTTAGAATTAAAGCCAATGTATAGAATGGCATGAACATTAGAAATGGGAAATACTCATAATAATTGAAGAATAAAACATTCTATGTATATACTATAAATGATTTTCAAATAATTCAGTTCCTATAACTTTTGTGAATCCCAAGTTGTAAATTGGTTCTCCTGAAAATAACAGAACTATTTTTGGAAAATTACTAAATTACATTCTCAGATACAACAATGTTAGGCATAACTGTGTGTTATTCTTTATCATGATATTCTCTGTCTTTTATGTTCATGTCTGCCTGAGGCAATTCTCTATTTATATCTTCATTTATTTTCTGGGAATGTGAAGACAGATAAAAACTTGAGATAACAAACAATGGGAAACAACACACAACAATCTCAAACATTAACTCTCATCACGTTAGCATAAATAGCTTAACACATTTAATTTCCCCAGCAGCCTTTTCCCGTACTTGAATTATAAGCTTTTATCATGAGACTGTGTTCACTATCCTCCCACCGCAACTTCTCACCCACAGTACTTGACTATAAGGTTGTTGGGATCCTTAATGCCCCTTGTTTTCACTATTGTCATTCATTTTCTTTTATGGCTTGGCCATTTTTAATTTCCATGTTCATGTGTCCCTTTGCCTTTCAAAGCCATGCTTTGCAAATCTGTCTCCTCAATAATTGAGAAATTAAAAAAAGTTTGATTTGAGAAAAACCCCCAAACTATAGTTGAGACACAGGGTAAATGTGCAGCCATGTAAACTTTACCTGCTGAATGTAGTCTCTCCCTATTTAGAAGGGCACCTAGGATGGCCAGGCGGTGGTGGCGCATGCCTTTAATTCCAGCACTTGGAAGGCAGAGGAAGGGGGATCTCTGAGAGTTCGAGGCCATTCTGGTCTACAAGATATAGCTCTAGGACAGCTAGGACTGTAACACAGAGAGACCCTATCTCAACCTCCCTCCCCCTGAAAAAAAAAAGGCACCTTGATATTACAGAATGTCAATGCCTCATGGGCTGTGTTGACTGGGCTCAACTGGAGCCTATCAGACAAAATATTTTCCAAACCCTTAAAATAAATCACTTCAATTGCATTGCCTGGTCTGAAAACACTATGGTTATATTAAAATTCCCTAAAATATTAGAGAAAATAAAAAGGGAAGAATATCTCTTTGTGACACGAATCTCTCTGTGGCTCGGTCTCTCAGAGATCACGAATTAAGTCAGGATGGAGCAATCAAGCTGGCAAACACTGGCGACAGCTTTAATTTTGTAGTTAGAATTCTTGGTGGGTGGGAAGGTCAATCATTGCCATTTAAATCCCCACACCTGTGCATCTTCACAGCTTGGCTCACTGACAAATTTAAAAACAAAAGAAAACAAACTTTTCCTCCAGAAAAACACAGCCCTTGAAATGATGAGTGACAAGCGCAACAAAAGCAAGTGCTGTTTGTAGTGTTCTCATTTTTTCCATCTTTTGAAGAGAGATTCGTGTTTACTGTGGGCAGGTGCGCCGTGCCTCCGCATACTGATGAGTTCTCAGGTGCCTTGTCATTGAACTTGAGAGAGCAATGCTTGCGGAATGGAGGAAAGCAGTTAGGTAAAACTGCTGCAGATTGCAACCACCTGCTCACAGTCTGACCCTGTGAGTACTAGGAGAGTGCAGTCCGCTTCTCAGCAGGCTGACAGCTTCCCCGCTCTCGCAGAATATCAATGGTCCAAAGTGTTCTTTAGGGTCTCTAAATTTCACAGTCAGTATTTCCCAAGGGAAATAGAATAGGATGACGGTTTATTCTTAGGGACTGAGATGGGGGCACATCAGTGGGAACACAAACAATAATGGAAGCTTTCAATTATAGTCAGGACTCAGTAACAAATATAATAGGAAAGAGCAGAATCCAGGATGGCAGCCAGGCAGTGGTGGTGCATGCCTTTGATCCCAGCTCTCGGGAGGCAGAGGCAGGTGGATCTCTGTGAGTTCGAGGCCAGTCTGGTCTACAAGAGGTAGTTCCAGGACAGGCTCGAAAGCTACAGAGAAACCCTGTCTCAAAACAAAAACAAAAACAAAAAACCCCCCAAAAGAATAGAATGGCACATACCTCTAGTTCTACCTACTGTGGAGTGCAAGCCCAGAAAAAACTTCAACCAATGACCTTGACATGAGCCTGGCCAGCAAGCCAGACTATATTTGCAAAGCAATTACAATAAAAATATTTGAAAGATTAACCAAGAATTTACAGTGACAATTTTCTCTCATGCACATTGTAGATTATTTTAGTTATTATTACTGGACAGACAGGTCCATGGAGATAGGAATGTGTTCTTGTTGTTCACTCTATTTGCAGTATTTAAAAACTGTTCTGCCCATAGGAAATATTTTGTAAAATAAATGAGGGCACAAACTATGAGCTTATGTGATTATTCAGTATTTTTCCCCTCTGTTCACATCAGTGGTAACGTACCTGCTTTGTCCTCAGTAAGTTATGAGGATCAAAACAAGCTCTTATGACATGTGCCTGAGAGTTTCCCAAACAGCACACTTACTTGATGCCCAGACATTTAGATCTTCTCATTTTATAAACAAATGAACTATGCTGCAAAGATTTATCAAAGGTCATTTAGCTGTAAGCCCAGATTTAAGTTTTAAACCACTGTGGGCTTTGATATTTTCAGCTAGCATAAACAATTTTATTTGTCTACTTTTCATCTCTTTCACCAGAGAGTTATTTGGTTCAACTTTTTGTTCTTGCCTAGTTTATACCAGTTGTTTGTTCACATATATTAACTTACTTTAATAAAACAGGAGTATGTGTCCCTCCCTCAAGATCAGAGGTTCTCAACCATCTTAAAGCTGCGACCCTTCAACACAGTTCCTCACGTTGTGGTGACCCCAGTCATAAAATTATTTTCAATGCTACTTCATAACTGTAATTTTGCTACTGTTATGAATTGTAATGTAAATATCTGTGTTTTGCGATGGACTCAGAAGACCCTGTAGCTTGAGAACCACTGCTCTAGAGTCTTCCACCCAAAGGCTCGAGGAATTGGAAGCTACCTGAACTGACTCAAGCAGTGGCAGACAGAGGAAGGATCAAAGAGGCTTATCTTCCCTGTATAGAGAACAATAGTGAAGTAAAAGCTTCAAACTCCTCTCTGCAAATTTCACCGAAGGAAGGGAGTAGTTCAGTCCAGCAGACGCTTTAGTAAGTGTAACCTCTTACAGGAGCCTATCAGAAGTGAATGTTTTATTTCTTAAAGTAATGTTTACTCTACTTGTTTCAAGACAACTACACTGAGGGCCTGTATTGTCTCACTTACATAGTATTTTACACATATAAATGTTGTCACATCAAACAGTCACAAACAATGATCTGCATTTTTGAAATTTAATAGAAAATTTATTTTTGCTCGTTGAAAATGGTAGTTCACTCTCTAGCCACCACAAAACCAATATGTAAGCTACAATTAGAGGAATTATTGAGTCATGTGTGTCAGCTTGAGAGAGTGGGAAGGTGTTTCCTTGCCTCAACTGCACACACATTATCTTTTTTAGTTTATCTAGGGCATATTTCCTTTACAATATATACAAGTATGCAGTCCACACACCATTGCTTGCACTGTTACCTAGATGCTGATTAAAATAAAGATTGTTTGGCCCCCAAACCAGAGACTGATTCAGTACACATGACATGGACCTCTAGAAATTCATTTCTAACAAGTCTCCAGGTGAGGATAATGCTAATTTCTTGGACACAGTATTTTTGGGACCCACAGATTGAGATTGCAAATGTGTGCGTGTGTTCTCACCTCTATTGTGAGTCTTTATTATCTGTTCTATTTATCATTGCTTCCATTTTATTATTCTAAATATCAGATTCAGTTGCATGGGCCAATATCAATAACCCTTTGTATTTTCCTAATTTGAATATATTAGTAGATGAAATATAAAACCAGAGTTATTATATAATTCATTATCCAACCCAAGAAAATCTGTGCATTTTCTAAAAAAAAATCTACCTTAAAGCATTGCATTGAACTTTTTATGGGCACTGCCTTGTATCTATGGGTTGATTTTAGTAGGATGGGTGTTTCCACAATAGTAGCCTGAGAGGTCTTTCATCTTCTGGTGCTTCTTTCAATTTTTCTTTTTCAGTGACTTAAAATTTTCATTGAACAAGTCACTTCACTGTTAATATATACTTCAATAATTTTGAGGCTATTGTGAATAGAATTTATTCCTTCCCTGTTTTTTTTTTTTTTTAAATCGGTATGCTTACCTTTTGTTTATAGTGTGGCTGCTGTAATGGCCTACTCTGTCCCTTTAAGAGAGAAGCCATGCCCATTCCCTCTGTTAGCTGAGGCAAGCAGGTCTTCAGCTTCCAGCCTGAGTCCTTACTTTATCAAATCCCTCTCAAAGAGGCAGCTTTGGTCGCTCCCTTCTCCCCACTTCTCCCCTTCCCCCTTCTCTCTTTCTCTCCCTGCTGTTCTCCCCTTCTCCCCTTTTCCCTCTATAACCCCACTAAATAAATATCCAACCTCACTCTGCATGGTGTGCCTATCCTTGTCTCTGTCTCTTGCCTGCTGCATGGCTCCCTGCCTGGGACCAGCTGCCTTCAGGTCTTGTGGCATATCTCTCATTGTGGGACTTGCTGCCCCTAGCAGCCCACTGCAGCCACTTGGGGATCTGCAGCATTTTTACTGAATCCATTACACTTACTATTTTTCTCTGTGTTAATTTTGTATCATTCTACTTTGCTGAATATGGGTATCAACTGTAGAAAATATCTGGTAGAGTCTATAGGATGACTAATGCATATAATTATTTCAACTGCAAATAAGGATATCTTTATTCCTTCTTTTCTTATTTAAATTCATTTGAGTTCCTTCACTTGTCTTATTGTTCTAGCTAAGACCTGCAGAACTATACTAAATTGGAGGCTGGAGCATTGATATCTTTATATTGTTCGTGATGTCAGTGCTTTAAGTTTTCCTACATTTAGCAATAAGTTGGTTGGGGGCTTCCTGTTTATTGCCTATATTATGTTGATATAGCTCTCCTGTATACCTAGGTAATGAAGGGTTGTTGAACTTTTGTTAGAAGCCTTATCTGACTCAATGAGATGATTATATCTCATTAGATATAGTAGTATATAGATTAGATCTTAGCAGTATAAATTTCATGAAGTGAGCAATAACTTTCTAATTGAGTTTAAAGCATATTCCAAGAACTGAAACTCATACTTAACATGTATGAGTTTATGTATGTCATCAGGGCTAAGAATCTGTCATTAAGTAGGTCATAGGCCCTAGGAAAGAACCTACTACTACTACTATACTCAATAGATAAAGCATAAAACCAACCTTAATGTTCTGTTGCTATATCCAAAATCAGAGTATTTCTCAACCCTCATCAGAGAAGTTTCTCTTTGCACTAGATAACAATTAACACAGAGATTCTTAACTGGTCCACATGCAGAGACTAAGAGACTCTGGAGTGCTGACCCGTAAATAGTATACACATAGTACAGCCTGTGATATGACAAAAATCCCAATAGTCTCAGACATTTGAATAGTTGACACCTAGTTAGTGACAGTGTTTTGTTGGCTCTGGAGGTATGTCTTTGCCGGAATAAAAATGTCATTGGATTGAGCTTTGAGAATTTAAAAACACGCCATTTCTAGTTCTTTCTCTGCTTCCCACTTGTGGATCAATATGTGAGCCCTCATTCATCTCCTACTACAGGAGCTGTGTATCCTTCTTTGTTTGATATCTCTCCCTGGTATGATGGATTCTTATCCCTCTGGAACCATAATCAAAATAAACCCTTTTTTCTATAAGCTACCTTGTTAATGGTGCTTTATCACAGCAATAGTAAAGTAATTAATATACTTTCCTTACCTAAAGACTCAGGGATCGTCATTAAAGATAAAGTTGAAAGACTATAAGAGCCACAAATGGTATATAAAATCAGGAAAACAGTGTTTTCTAGACATAGTAGGACAGTCACACATATTAATACACACCAATATTGACAACATACATAAGATTTACACAAACTTAAGACAGACAAAATCTAGTGTTGCCCGGAGAGATTGGCATGATGTCCCATACCCAACGCAGGAGCTCTTGGAAGTTGATAGCTTCTGGAAGAGAGAGAGGTAGTTAGCTTAAAGATGTGGCCCCTAGTGGGTTGGTGACCCTCATGTGAGGTCACACAACAGAGTGTATGGGCAGCACAAACTGTATTTGATGGATTTAAAAGGGAAAAAGAAAGGTAAAAAGGAGGATGCAAAGTTAGGTGTGCGAGGAAGCACTAATAGGTCTGGAAGGAACTGGGGAGAGAAAAAATATAATAAAAGGAATGTAAAACTGTAAGAACTCAAAAAATGAGAAAACTATTTTTCTTGATAACAAACTTAATATAAAAATAAAATAATATAAAACTATAAAAATAAAATATAAGCTTTTTAAACATCACCTTACTTCAGCATTTAAGATTCTCGTTGACTTACAATGAAGTTGCCGTCCAATAAGCTAAATGAAACTTGAAATATTGTTAAGACATGAATGAATTTAGTACACACAGCATAACAACACATTGCTGTTGGTTGTTATCTCTTATGATCCTTTGGCTGACTAGAAGCTGGAGTTTGCAGCTAATGCCCAGGGAAATACCCTACTGCAGAGTCTATGAAAGGTCAAAATCCAAGGTATAATTCCACTGAGTGAATATAACATCTATACCCTCTAAAATTTTTAAAATATATTTTAAGCCAACACATTATACTTGGAGACCTTTATATAACTGATTTTTATCTTATTTAAAAGCTCTTCCCTGTCCCTGAAAATATTTTAGTATACATAAAATCTGTAACATAATTAAGTGTCCTGCATTTCTAACAACTCACATATATAAATTATATGTATGCATATTAATCTGAAACAGAGTCTATATGATATGTATATGTTACTAGTAGTCACATACCCGTAAGTCCTTTTTAACTGTCACTCTCTCCTTTTTTTCCTATTTCATAAGACATTTTTACTTTATTTATATTTTTTGAAAGAACTAGCTTTTGGTTTTATAGAATTTTTGCCAAATGGATTTTATAAACGCTGTTCCAATGATATCATTGGTTATAATTTTTCTTTATGTTTTCTATAAATTGATGGCTGTGTAATTTTGTTTTAAATATATTTATTAATATTTGAGAATTTCATACAACTTATCTTAATCATATTCAATCCCCATTTTTGTCACAACTCCCCCAAGACCCATCAACTCACTGTTTCTTCTCTCCACCACTTGTTGACCTCTATTCTGTGTGGGATTGGAAGAGACTGTCTCATAGCGGATGCCTTGGTCCTCTAGCCCATACAAAATTCCTACCTCTCTTCTTCCGTATTCCCCAATGCTTAGGTATAGAGGCCTCATTTAATTTGTTTGATATATGGAAGAAAAGTTTCTTGGTATTCTGAGTTTCTATTTGGAGGTGTGTGTTTGGGTGACTTTTGTGTGATAACGGCTATTAGTAACCACTGCCTAAATCATTACTGAATGAGGAAGTTCAAAGCAACGTCTCACTAATTCTGTCAGTCCTAGTGGAAGGAAATCTTTGTAAGAATGTGTCTCTCAAGAGTAACATCCATGTGAGTATCCTGAGGAATATACACAACTGGGAAGGCGGAGTGTGAATAGGTTGATTATTATAAATTAGATCATTTTTGTAAGCAAGAGACAGTATTAATAATCAACTCAAGAAAAGTATAAATTTTGTAGGTTCTGTGAAAGCTAGGACATATGTTCAATGAATATTTACTGCATTATTAATTCATACCAAAAACCAATTTTTAAATTATATTTTATTTTACAACACAGCAATACGTTATTTTATATCCCAACCTCTTCTCTTCCCAATCTCTCCAATCTCCTCCTCCTGCTCCCACTCATAGGAGTCCCACAAGAACACCAAGCTACACAACTATCACAAAAATGCAGAGGGCCTAGGTCAGTCCCGCACAGGCTCCCTGGTTGTCAGTTCAGTCTCTGTGTGCCCCTATGACTCTAAGTTAGTTGAATCTGGGGGTTTCCTTGTGGTGCCCTTTATTGCTCTGGTCCTCACAATCCTTTCTCATCCTCTTCTGCAGGATTCTGTGAGCTCTACCTAATGTTTAGCTGTGAGTCTGCTTCTGTTTCCATCAGTTGATGGAGGAAACCTATGATAGGAATTGAGCTAGGCACCAATCTGTGAGTATAGAAGAATATCATTAGGCATCATTACAATGACATTTTTTTCTCCATTTATGTTTTGTCTATCCTAGGTCTCTGGGTCATCCATCCTGTTGATTCTTGTGCTTCAGATGGTTCCAGGGGTGGGCTTACTCTCCTGGGATGAGTTTTAGGCTACATCAATCATTGTTTGAACATTCTCTCAAACTTTAAGCTACCCGTACCCCAGTACCTCCCATAGACAGGACACAACATAGGTTATGTGTCTGGGTTGGTGAGCCAAACCCTCCACTACAAGTCTTCCCTGGTCACAGGAGATTGTAAGTTCAGGTTATATATTTGTCTTTGCTAGGAGTCTTAGCTAGTGTCAACCTTGTAGATTTCTGGGAGATTCTCTTGCACCAAGTTTCTACCTGAGCAAGATGTGCTGCCTCTTTCTAGTAGTATCTTTCTATACTCTCCTCTTCCACCCCTCGCAACTGATTGCTCATGTTCCAATGTCCAGCTACCTGAAGTACACTCATGAAATCTCATCTATTTCCCCTTCCTAGAGAAATTCAAGGTCCCCCTTTAACCCTCCTTTAACATCTCCAGAATAAGCTGTCACTTGTGCTAACTGATCTTAGCCATTCTGACAGGTATATGATAGAATCTCAGAGTTGTTTTGATTTGAATTTTCCTCATTGCTCAGAATATGGAGCATGTCTTTAAGTGTATCTTGGCAATTTGAGATTCTTCTATTCAGAATTATCTGTTTAGATCTGTGCCCCATTTTAAAATTGGATTATTTGGGTTTTGATGTCTAGTTTCTTGATTTCTTTATATATTTTGGAAATCAATCTTTTGTCAGATGTGCATATTGCCGCCAGATGTAATGATTACCAAACTTATTTTAGTATAATTAAAAACTTGGGAGTCAGAAATTGAGATAAAGACCTGAAAAATCAAAGGAAAGCAGGGTGATTGGCTAACATTCTGTCCACATTTTCCCAGAATATACATTACCAAACAACTCCTGGAACTCCTCCTGAAACTTTTTTTATCCTCCTATAGCGGACCTGCAAATTCCTCCAAGAACTTTATGACTCATTTAGTCATCGAATTGCTGACTCTGTCCTTAGATTCAAGGTTGATTTATTGGCATAGTAGATTGGCTGTATTGGCAATTGTCCTGCAACATGTGGGGTTGTTGAAGATCTTTTCACATTCTGTAGGTTGCCATTTTGGTGTCCTATTAAGGAAGTTGTCTACTGAGCCAGTGAATTCAAGGTTTCTCTTTTTTATACTCCCTCAATGTATCTGAAATTGTGTTGAATTATTATTATTATTCACTTGGAAATAAGTTTTGTATAGGAAATAAGTTTGTGACAGATATGGAACTATTTATATTCTTTTACATGCAGACATCCAATTATACCAGCACCATTTCTTGAAGATGCTTTCTGTTTTCCCATGTATAACCAGAACTGGTTTCTTTGTTGAAAATCAGGTGCCCCCAATGTGTGGATTTATGTCTGTGTCTTCAATTCAATTCCATTGACCTACCTCTTTCTTGTTATGCCAAAATCTCTCTGGTTTTTTTTTTTTTTACTATAGCTCTGTATAAGAACTTGAAATCAGGGATGGTGATACCTCAGGAAGTTTTTCATTTTAAATGTATAACTGAGACATAGAAAAGGATTTCATTCTTCTATCAAGACTTTTATCATGAAGGGTTGTTGGATTTTTGTCAAAGGCTTTTTCAGCATGATCATGTGTTTTATTTCCTTCAGTTTGTCGACTACTATACTATACTATACAAAACTATTAATCACCATAGATGGAGAAACACATTATTTCACAACAAAGTCAACTTTAAACAGTATCTCTCCACAAATCTAGCTACTGAAAGAACACTCCAACCCAGTAAAGTTAATTGCACACATGAAGACTCAGGTTATAGATATCACAACAGCAAAACTCAAAGAAGGGAAACACACATATGTGCACATCACCTCCACCACCACCACTACCACAAACAACAACAAAATAGCAGGAATTAACATTCCGTAGTCACCAATATTGCTCAATATCAATGGTCTCAATTTGCCAATAAAAGGACACTGGTTAATAACATGAATATGAAAACAGGACCCATCTTTCTGCTGCATACAGGAAACACACCTCAACATCAAATATAAACATTAATTCAGAGTAAAGAGTTGAAAAAAATATTTTTCAATAAGTGGACCTACAAAGCAAGCTGGTAGAGCTATCCTAATATCTAACAAAATAGACTTCTCCTACTATTAATCAAAAGAGATGGAGAAGGGCATTTCATACTCATCAAAAGAAAAATCCACCAAGACGAGGTCTCAATTATAGACATCTATGCTGCAAATGTAAGGACACTCACATTTTTAAAAGAAACATTACTAAAGCTTTAAAAAACACATTGAACCCCATGCATTAATAGTGGACGTCTTCAACAACCCATTCTCACCAATGGAGAGGTCATGCAGACAGAAACTAAGCAGAGAAATAATGGACATAGCAGATATAATGACTGAAGTGGACCTAGTAGATATCTACAGAACATTTAACCTAAACACAAAAGAATAACCTTCTCCAAAATTGAACATATACTTGGCCACAAGCATATCTCAACAGATATAAAAATAATAAAATAACCCCTGTATCTTATAAGAGAACAATGAATTAAAGCTGGATTTCAACAACAAAACAATAGAAAGCCTACAAACTCAAGGGAAATAAACCAGTCTCTACTGCATTACCACTGTTTCAAGGAAGAAATAAAGAAAGAAATTAAACCTGAAACCAATTCTAAGACTTTATCTGTAAAGTATGTATATGATGCACATAATAAATATTAAAGGCAGAACTTTTATGATCTTTGCTATTAGAGAGATTTGTGAGATACGCATAGGACACACTTATGAACTAATACATAGAATTCTAATTCATGTATTAGGATGATCCAGAATTGCGGGAGCCAGATAAGATACAGAAACTGTATACTATCCTGGCACATTCATTTGTCATAAATCTGTAACAAGCTCCCGTTCCCCAACCACAAAGCTGGAAATGATCTGACTGGTTGTCACAAAGAAGTCATGACAGACTTAATTAGGAAAGATTCCCACCAGGAAGGAAGTTTTAGATACATGAAATTTATTAAAACTTATGTACTCAGGTATATTTGCAAGTTAATTAATACATGAAATTCAGTCTGTTTCAATCAGGATTTCAATATTTTTGTTTTTTCTATCTTTCTTTTTTATTTCTCTCCTTCTTACTTTTGTGGTATTAGAAATGTGACTTCAGGGCTCTATGTACACTAGGAAAAAGTACTTGATCATTGAGATACACCTTCAGTCCTTATTGTTTCCAGAACTTAAGGATCTAGTTTTATTTTTAAAGGGGCTCTGGTTATTATAGCAACTAGGTATATGATTTATTTTCATAGCATGCACTGTCCTTTATGGATACCAATCAAGATCACAGTAATTTTACAATTGACTGACAAGTTTAAATAAAGAAAGGTCTTTAACTTGTAACTCTCCAATTCGTTTGATTTTGTTTAAAATTTCCCTTTTCTTTTTCTTTATCTGGCTCTTTTGTATAAATGAGTGTTAACCTTTCTTTCACATTCTTGAACAGATAGTCAACAATTTCAAATTCCCATTTCTTTATTGCAAATATTAAATGGGATTGAATCTCAGCCAGAGCAGCTTTTAGCCAAGAGGGCTTAGAGTCATCAGGGAAGAAGATGAATGTTGTCGTCTCCTTTCTGCCAAAGTAACTTAGTAAAGTATTCCTCTTGCCTGAAACTGGAACTGTACAGTATAGTTCTTAAAGGGCTGGTTTCCCTTTCTCAAAAAGTTCCATCAAGAGGTGATAGATTTGATATAACTCAACATCAAAAATTAGACACAAGAAAGAATGGGTGTTGATTGAGGAAGAAGTAGTCTCAGTGCTGCAGACACATTGGTCTACTTTCACAAAGATGACAGTCCATCAGCTGGCACACTTCAACTTTAAAATCGATGATGTGGCCAGGGAATTTGTCTTGGCTAAAGGTAGATCTATTTAGCTGTACATATGGATAGTAATAAATCATCCTAGACCAAAGGTCTACAAGATAATAGCTGAAAGGGATTGGAGTGTTTTCTTTAGTTCTAGACCAAACTCTCCAGTGCATATGCAGTGTAATACAAGTAGTTAACATTGCCCATATACAAATTGCTTTGCATTCTACACCCAGACGTTGAAACCCCTGCTCAGCATTTCCTTTCACTTCTAATTCATGAACTTGGCATTTACAAATTTAAGAACCAAACTGCAAATTATTTTAAGCTTGTGAAAGTATGTGGAAGGCAAACTGTAAATCCCCAGGGCATGGGGCTTAGGCTGAGATCCTCACATATATTGTTTTTAATGCAGAATATAAGACTAAGTTATAGCATTTGGTCCAATAGGAAGCAAAATATTTTAGAATTGATTTGAATATGAACATGGATGTTAGGGAGCATTCACGTTTTCTCTCATTGATAGAAATTTAAATTTGTTAGGTGATAATATCCACAATATCTTTATAATGTCTCCTTTACAAAATACCTACAAAGAATTTGATGCCTCATCTATTTAATAAAACTGATATACTTTTAGTTCACTATATCCCTCTAATTGTTGGATACAGACATTTTCTAAAAGAGTTAAATAAATATACTATCATTGTTCTGGCCAAAGAGGGAAATGGTATATAGTGCTAAAAATTTGACAAATCAACTATATTCTTTTTTGTATAAGCTGATTATGTGAATACCAAAAATCACAAACAAATATTGATAGTTTTAATTTTTTTATTTTTTGAGATTATAGAATAATTATATCATTTTATCTTCCATTTCATTCGTTCAAGTTTTCCCATATAACACCTCTACTTACTGAATTTCATATGATCTTTTTTATCTGTTATTATATATAGTTGACTTGTATAAGGATTAAGATAAAAATAGAAATTCTAATTTGGATAAAGTCAAACTCAGGAGGTCTCAACCCTACACAAAGAAATATATGCAATGAAAGAACAGTGAATGTGGAAGAAATATTCTTTGCCAGGGAAGAACAATTGGGAATCTAATAACAAATAGTCACCCCTGAACACATAATACAAGTAACATTATACAGAGTGAACAGAATATGTATCTTAAAATCAACAAGCATAACTGGACTTCACTTTTCTGAAACAGGTCATCTTAAGTTGCCCAGACTGACTTTTAACTTGTAATTTTTCTGTATTAGCCTCCCAAAGAGTTGGGGTCACATTTCTGTACCACTGGTTTTTACCTCATAATCTTGAATTCAAAATATCAATAAAAATACTTTATAACTAATAGTGGCATTTTTAATGGTCAAAATCATGCTTAGCAGGACCAGTATTCTTAAAGGATATTTGCTTGTCTACATTGGTGCCACTGGATGATAAAAATGAATTGTAAGAGAATTTGAATGAATTCTTATAATTAATCTTTTTGCATCCTTAAAATTTTAATATAACTTTATTTTTTTGCATTTTTAAGCAGGAGTAGAATTTAGATAATGAATGTAAAGGGAGAGTCCATTCAATTGAATAGAATGGGGTAGTTCGTTCAAGAAAATAATATGTGAAAATCCAAATCAGGAATTTTCAGGAATATTGAGCTATGATAGTCTCTTTGTTGAAACAGAAGTTTGAATTATAATAAATATGAAAATACATGTTAAAACAACCATAATGCCACCTATAAGCTGTAGAACTAACCCTTAAAAAAAAAACTGTTAGAGTTGCTTAAGCAGGATGAAATGGTAACAGTGGTCTTTCCAAAAGATCAGCTGGGAAAGAATGCACAAAATTTATCAGAATAGAGGGAACCTGGTATTGAATAAATCTACTTTTGCCAAATTGCAGTGGAAGAAATATATGTTATTAGTAACCATGATAAAAAAGAATGTGTAATTGTGAAAAATATGATTATGGAAATTTGGATATATTTATTAATTTTATTAATTGAGTACAAATACGTAGTTGATAACTTTAAAATATTAATTCATTTTTATGAAAAGCATGCTGTTGAAATAAAACCTAATAAATAGTAAGAAATAGAACTAATGAAACTAAATATGTGGGCTTTGAAGAAAACATTACTTGGGCAGGACTTTTTATTAGTATCTTGGGCCATGAGTAGTAAGTGGTTTTGGGGGATGTAGGCTTAATTTATAATAATTAAAATGGGTTAGAGAGAGAGGTCAGGCATTAAAGTGTCAGCAAAAAACCATGAGAATAATATGAATTCAAATTTTAATACCAACCTATAGCTGCAAACCAAGTCATCGATCTCTATCCCAAAAAGTCTGGAAATGTATGTATTCATGTTACAGATTTTCTTCCTTAAAATGATGAAGATATAACTACTTCTTACATTTATAAACAGTTCTTTAGAGGGAACTAGTACTATCATCTTGGAGAGTTTCCATAATTAGATCTGGTTTCAAAGTATATCCAAATTCAGACAACACCTGCAGAAAGAGTCTTTCTTAGAACGTGATCAGCTAGCTTATCACTAACAAGAAAGACTATATCTTCTCAAATCATGAGCCAAATTGAACTTCCTCTTTTCTCTGTTGTTTTATTCACAACAAAAATGTAACTAAGAAGATTTGCAGGACTTTTTGGAATCATTTCCGATCCCAGAATCCTCTGTGTGGCACAGACAATCAGCTTTTCACTCTTTCCATTTATGTATTTATTTCAGATTCCAAGAAAATCAAATGTTCCAGAAATCCCACAGCATCACTTAATTAAGAATCCTCCCTTTGCCACCCATCCAAAGAATCTTTATTGATCCCGGTCTTTTTGTTTTATAGGGGCTTGATGTGGGAGTCCCCTCTGTGTGCTGTGATTACTATTAATGAATAAGGAAACTGCTTTGGACCTATAGCAGGGCATAACTTAGCTAGGCAGGGAAAACTAAGCTGAATGCTGGGAGAAAGAAGGATGGAGGCAGAGAAAAGTCATTGAGCTGCCACCAGATAAGACATGCTGAAGCTTTGCTGGTAAGCCACTGCCACATGACGATACACAGATTAGTGGAGATGGGTTAAGTTAATATGTAAGAGTTAGCCATTAAGAAGCTAGAGATAATGGGCCAAGCAGTGATTTAAATAATACAGTTTCTGTGTGGTTATTTTGGGGCTGAGCATCTGGAAAGCAACAAGAGGCCTTTCATACTACAGGCACTTGTGACAACAGGTCTGTTTGCACTATGCTAACACTAAGTTGGAATTAATTATGTTACCAAGAGTTATTTGGCCACAGTTTGGATGTTTGACAGTATTGACACAAGTTGTTAAGGTATAAATACAACTGTATTTCATCAGGTTATAGTTTTGATAGAAAGACATACAGAGAGGCACAGGCACCCACTCAACCATCTGCATGTCACTGTCTCACGTAATTTTTTGTGGTACCAGGGTCTGTGTGTATCAGTGATTGCCACTCTAGGAAATGGTGGAAGCACCATTCTAAAAGTTTTGCCTGACAGCTTCAAGGGATAACAGGAAGGTAGTGCCACCCAGTTTTCTTGATCCTATGAAAAGTAAGTAGATTTTCCTTAATATTAGTATAAGAACAATAATATTTGGAGAACATTTCAGGAGGAAAGCATTCAAAAACCCAATCTATTCAAATTCAGCTAATACAGGGATAAAATATAGATGAGATAGATTATAGAGGAAATAGAAATACAAAGACTTATAGTGCTTCCAATAAATAACAACCTGCAAGTTTTCTAGGTTATCTACTCCATGATTGTAAAAATTCTTTACTAGGCATATTGTTTCATAAAAATATAATAAAAGTTTAGAATGACATAAAGATTTCTATTACTTCTTCAGCCAAGAATGGTTTAGTTGCCTCTCTGATAGTTTCTACAACTACCAATGACAGTGCATGACAGTGATCATCAAATCCAGATTCTACCTCCTTGTGAGTTATCAATTCATTGGCACATCTTATCTTAGGTGTGTGCCAACAGGTTGGGTCCATGTCCCATAATAAGCAATGACTAGGAATATTTATTATTGTTAAATGTAAGTATCTTAGAGTTTTATTAGGATATCACCCTAAATAAGACAAGATTGCCTTTATCCAAAGAACAAATCAAATCAAATACACTCATTTGATTATGGCGAGTACAAAGACATCAACTGTAATAGTCTAAGGAAACTTAGCAGGAACAAAGCAGGGCATACTTCTAGCAGAAGTTTAATTTAAAAGATCAATGGCATTTACATGTGATAGGTTTTATAATATCAACTATAAGTTCTGGAATTTACCTTTTGGAAGTAAGAATAATCAGAGGTAGTTACAGAACGGGGTGATGAGGTGAGAAAAATTTGAACACTTGATTAGCCAGACATTATACAGACTGTTTGAACAGAAAAGAATAGAATCTGGGAGATTACTGTTGGCTAAAATATAGTGAAATAAGCAGGGAGTATTAATTATGAGGATAAGAAGAACAAAACAAGAGAAACAGATTAAGGAAATTTTGACAAAATTTAATAATTGAATAAAATTTAAATATATTTTATAATATTTAAATGTATGGTATGGAGATAGGTTATGTAAGTTTTTTTTAATTTCAGTCTATATTTTCAATATGTGACATTCTTGCTGTTTAGTTTGGAAGGCAGAAATAGAAGGGAGAAATGATATAATTATATTGCAACCTAAGAAATAAAAATAATAGTTAAAAACTAGAAATATTTTTACAAGACTAAAATTTACTTAAAGTCCAGAACAAACCTGGTGGTATATCAAAAAAAGTTTTGTCAGATATAAAATATTGCCTGGAAATGAGAAAAATAGCTCTTAAAATCATGCAGGAATGTATTCATTAACTAGTGAATAGTTCTCATGTGGGATAGTGCCTGTTACTATTTTTTTTAACAAAATAAAAATTCTTCACTTATTTGCCATTCTTTTACTTCTGTCCTCTTCTCTAGTGTGAAGTTCATCTTCACACTAGAAGTGGAATAACTCGCACCAGAGTGATATGCCCTGTCTCAATGAATAAATAAATGAATAAATGAATGAATGAATGAATTTGAAACATACCTTTTCAATGATGTATGTAGATCTAAGAACTGTGGATATTCCAGTCATGGAAAGCTTGAATTAGATATTTTCTTTGTCAGAAATATGACCATCCCTAAAAATATTTGTTCCTTTAAACTTTCAGAGGTGTATTTTGTACACTTGTAATAAACTTGAGGACAAAGTAGCAACTTTAAACTTAAAAGGAATTAAAAAGTTTCTGAACTTGTGAATTCACAAGGATGTGAAACATTGGGACTCTCTTATTGGTATATTGTGACAAAAATGTTTTTTGTTCTTTTACCCAAGGGGAAGAAAAATATAAATCAGACAAAGCACTTATTGCATATCTGAAAATTGTCTACTTTGAAGTTAATGAAAGTGTTCTGGGAGAAAAAAACAAAACAAAGCAAAACAAAACTCAGACTCTCTTAATGGACTAGAATCAAATACTGCCTACAGGAAAGATAGTTTGCCTGTACAGTGAGCTGGAACTAGGAGAATAAACCCCCCAAAGCACTAAAGTCTGCACAATTTTCAATTAGCATGAGGGAGTTGAGGAAATAAGATTTAGGTGTAAAATGATTGAAATATATTTTATTTTGGGAAAGAACCATATTCTCTACCAAGAACAGCATTTTGTCAAACAGGAAAATTTGCTCAGATAACCACAATGTCCTTGTTCTCACTTTCAAGCACAAATAAACATATGTCTGATAGAACATTTCACCTGGGTAAAGGAATCCAGCCGCACTTAGCACTTTCCGTACCATTTATCGTGCCCAGGACTGTTGGGAGCACACAGTCTATGACAGGCAGCCAGTTAAATAGAGATTAGTGTGCCAGTTGAGCAATAATTCAAATCCAAGTGAACATGAAACCTTAAAAGCCAGAATCACTCCATCTTTCCTGTTCTGGTTCACCAGTCTAATTCAAGGAAGAAAGTCCAACTTCTAGAAAACACAGAGTAACTGAAGCTTTCAAATCAGGTGTTATAACTTCTCCGTGTTATAAATAAGATCTTTTATATTAGTATCCCCAATATCACTCAAGTTGGAAGTTCTTCTCATATTTCCAAAATGTTTTGTATATTCACCATAATTGTGTTAAGATAAATGGAGAAGGCTATGTGTGGACAGGGAAACTGAGATAGTCCCACATACAGTTGGTTATGAATCACTCTGAAACAAAAAGAATATATCATAGGTTTTATTAAATAAATAACAGGAATTTATACCACATAGAGACCAGAAGAGCACTAAAACTAAGCTATATCAAGTGCCACTCAAGTGACAATCTTAAGGAAATGTGAAAAATAAATGGAACAAAACAGTGATATACATCAGTCCTCTAACTGGTCAATGTGATGGAAACACATAGAATTACTGTAGTTAGCATTTTGAAAACAATTTTCCTATGAAAACTACCAATGACTTATGTTCTTCTCATAAAATTTTTTACACATTAGAATACTACTCAGTGGTAAAAAACAATGACATCTTGAATTTTGCATGCAAATGGATGGAAATAGGAAACGCTATCCTGAGTGAGGTAACCCAAACCCAAAAAGACAATTATGGTATGTACTCACTCATTAGTGGACTCTAGCCATAAACAAAGGACATTAAGCTTATAGCTCACAAGCCCAGAGAAGGAAAATAGCAAGGTGAAGCCAAAGAAAAACATATATAGATCCTCCTGGAACTTGAAAACAAACAAGATTGCCAGGCAAAAGTTGGAAGCACAGGGGCGGGGATAAAGATGGGTGTGGAGGTGGGGAAAGGGGAGAGGGGGAAGGGGAAGGGAGAAGGGAAGGACTGGGGAGAGCTTGGGGGAGTGGGAGGGTGGAGATGGAGGAAAGGTGGATATTGGAAAAGGGAATAAGATATCTACAGTAAGGGAGTCATTTTAGGATTGGCAAGAGACTTGGCTCTAGAGGGGATCCCACGTGTTCATAGGGATGTCCCTAGCTAGGTCCTTGAGCAGCAGAGGAGAGAGTGCTGGAACTGGCATTGTCCCATAGTCACATTGATGAATATCTTGATCATCACCATAGAAATTTTGTCCAATGGATGGAGATGGAGACAGAGACCCACATTCACATCAGAGCAATGGATTGAGCTTCCAAGGTCCAGTCGAAGAGCAGAAGGTGGGAGAAGATGAGCAAGGAAGTTAGGACCGTGAGGGGCTGGTCCACCCACTGAGACAGTGTGCCTGATCTAATGGGAGCTCACCAAATCCAGCTGGACTGGGACTGAACGAGCATATGATCAAACCAGACTCTCTGAATGTGGCTACCAATGGGGGCAGACTAAGAAGCCATCAATAATGACACTAGTACCTATTTCTTCTGCATGTATTATCCTTTTGGGAACCTAGTCTATTTGGATGCACAGCTTCCTAGGCCGGGATGGAGGGGGGAGGGCCTTGGACTTCCCACATGGCAGGGCACCATGCCCTCTTTTAAGGAAGCAGGGGGAGGGAGAAGGGGTGGAGGGGAGCGGGAGGGGACTGGGAGAAGGGGAGGAAATGTAATTGTTTTGAATGAAAAAAATAAAAAAATATGAAAAAATTTTTTTATAATACTATTACTTTCAATATTTATACTTATTTCAACTTTTCTGATGAAAGATTTATGTTTAATTTATCATGGCAGAAAAATACATTCTTCCCTATGAATTAATCATATAAAATTATTTTACCCAGAAATTATTATTGTGACATGATATTTTAAAAATCATATAATCAGAACTTAAGTGCTAGTGTGAAGAGCATAACCAGAGGAATCTTGAGATACATTCCAAATATATTCAGTTGGGAACACAAGCTCATGGAATTCTTTAAGTGAATTAAGTGTTAATTAGAATTAAAAAGAGAGATTTGGGATCAAGCAGCTTCAATTTCTTACATTAGTCACATGCTTTCTGGCCAAAGTACACCAAAAATCAGATATTTGCAAATCAAACTGATTTTGAGTGAAGAATGCTAAAGTGCTTCCACAGGGTCGGGGGAGAGTGTTTATTACTTAAGAATTAGAAATTACAGTGTGAGAGTGTGAGGAAGAATCAACATCTAGAAATCATCCCTTGAAGCAAGACAGATAGGATACAAACCAAAAGTGAGAACTGACTCCAGGATCCCGAATGCCAGGTTAGTAGATCATGGTGCAGACTGAGAAGGCAATACAGTAGCCTCACAGTGCAACACTGGTGTAAGAGCTATTAAGCATTATTTTGAGCGAGGTTACCCAGACACAGAAAGACAATTATCACATGTACTCACTCATAGGTGGTTTTTAAACATAAAGCAAAGAAAGCCTACAAACCACAATTCCAGAGAACTTAGACAACAATGAAGACCCTAAGAGAGACTAATCTACATGCAAAGTAGAAAAAGACAAGGTCTCCTGAGTAAATTGGGAACATGGGGACCTTGGGGGAGGGTTGAAAGGAAAGGGAGAGGCTGGGAGGGAAGCAGAGAAAAATGTACAGCTCAAAAAAAATCAATAAGAAAAGACTTGTCATTCGTGAGCAGAAGTCTAATTGTTGACAGAACAGATAAAGTTGGATGTATAATGGCCCAAGTATTTCTGAACCAGAATGGTACAAAATAATCAAGGGGCATGAAATAGAGAAATAAGTAGGTTTTTATTAGACTAATGTCAAGACAAGACTAGATGGATTCACATGCAAACAGCAAGGAAACATTTCATAAGTGTCCTGACACTGCCCCTCTTAAAAAGAAAGACACATCTGAGCCTATTTTTCAGATAATCCTGATGTCTGAAGAATGAGTAATCATTACATTCCACTTTTAACACATGCCAACACAGAGCAGCCTAGTCAGGGCACATTCTGCTTGCTGCATTGCCCAAATTATTTCTTTATCTTAGAACATTTTAGAGCAGTAATAGTTACATTTTCAGACTATTCAGTGGAATATATACGCTGAGATGAATAGGCTCAGGCTAGTCAGATGAGTGAAGTCTAATGTAACTCTAACTAACATAAGAAAACGAAATCTTTGTACCTCCTGAAGCATTACAATGTATAGTGATATTTCATTTGTATTTTAATAAAGAATGCTTGCCTGATGATCAGAGAGGAAAACAGCCCCACTGGTCAGCCTTACAGACCAGGCAGTGGTGATACACACCTTTAATCCCAGTAGTCACACTAGTTTGCCACAGAAGTCTGGCAGTAATGGTTTTCACCTTTAATCCCAGCCCTAGAGAGGAATATAAATCAGGAGGAGACAGCTCTCACTAACAGTCTCATTCTGAGATTCCTAGAGTCAGGATTGCCATTTTAGGACTAAGGTAGAAGTAAGAGCCAGTGGCTGAGTGCTTTTTTCCTCTGACCTTCAGGTTGAACCCCAGTGTCTGTCTCTGAGTTTTTATTAATTGTGCTACAATGAAATGGGGTTATGTCAATGAGAGGCAAAGAATGTAGCTCTTATTTATTTCTACAATATTTATAAGTTCAACCTAGTAACTAAGAAAAACTCAACACTGTCATATAAATATTTATTGGCCATGCTTTATTTAGGCTTTATCAAGTTTTAGAATAAAAAAAAGCTTAAGTGTGACTTGGCATCAATGACTTTAATTTCTATTATTAGTAATATGTTTTCTGCCCAAAGAACAGACATCTGAAAACCACACTGATGTTCAGTAAAGAATACTAAAGACTAACACTAATCAGACTTAACACAGAAAAATTATGTGAGCAACCACAATAAATAATTATGTAACCTGCCAAGAATTTGGAAAATTGACTCAATAATGACATTAATACTTCCAGATACAGTAGGCTTTGAAAACATTGAGCTCAATGAGGAAATGTATTTATTTCTTAGTATTCATGGGAGACTAGTCCCAGTGACCCTGTGAATCAAAAGTAGAGATTTTTGTATAAATCCCTTCTATAAAATTTATATTTACATATACATATAACCTATGGATAGGCTCCCATAGACATTAAACAATATCTAGATTACATGAATTACAGAAGACTATGAAAACACCATACAAATGGTTAATGTGGTCTGCTGTTTAAAAAAGGAGTAACAGGAAATAGCTCTGTACATGTTCAGTACTAATCAAGCTATTTTACAATATTATTTATCTACATTTGGTCAATTATGCAGATACAGAACAAAAGCTGTACTCATTTCAGTAAATAGTATTTATTGATGCCTACTGAGTGCTACATTGTTTTCTACTACTTTATCAATTATACATTAGAGTATAAATTAGAACAAAATATTCACTTCTTATAAGCTACCTATTTACAAGTAGAAGAAGGTTTTTTTATTGATTTTATTGAGCTCTACATTTTTCTCTGCTCCCCTCCCTGCCTCTCCCCTTCCCTTCAACCCTCTCCCATGGTCCCTATGCTCCCAATTTACTCAGGAGATCTTGTCTTTTTCTACTCCCCATGTAGATTAGATCCATGTATGTTTCTCTTAGGCTCTTCATTGTTGTCTAGGTTCTCTTGGATTGTGATTTGTAGGCTGGCTTAAAAAACATATAAGTCAGTATGCAGTTTCTAAAATAGTCAATATGGCACATAATATTGAGCAGTTTCCTGGGACATATGAATGTGAAGAGACCAGAGATCTAGAAAACACAGAAGGCATCATTCTATTGTGAGGGTGAGACTTGAAAAAAAAATCTGAAAGGATACAGTAGTTAGTAGGACGAATGGAGAGATGGAGGGCTCTCCATCTGCAAAGGCCCTGAAGTTGAAGCACACCAAGTGAGTTCAAGAAGAGAAAGTCACCCAGATGCAGAAGCATTGCTTGTAGTTAACAAAGACAAGAGGAGGAAATAAGAACATTCAAACTTTGGGGATAGTATACCAAGATCCTGGAAAACCACCATGAGCAATGGCTTCTACATCCATAGAAAGAATATATATATATATACTGCAGATTACTGATATGTTTCTACACAGAGTTGCATGTAGTTCCCAATGGCCTCAAACTGTCTATACATCTGTCCTATATCTGTCTCCAAATATAACTTCAAAGTCCTCATCCCTTGGCCTCTACCTTCCATGCACTGCATATTTGGAGCATAGCAATGTGATAACAGTCATATTCTAAAAAGGCTTAATAATCTGAGCAATGTATCTTTCACTTATGTCAAAGTTAGAAACTATTTATTGCAAGGATTAATTTAGTGCTAAAACAATTGTGTCAGAAAATTTAAAAGTGAGACAGGAAAAGTTTCACATAAAGATGGAAAACAAATGAAACAAGACTATTCATGGAATCAGCAAACAGTTTTATTGACTGTCTGCCAAAATAGAATTCTAGATAATTGTGATAATTTAGTAGATTAAATTAAGGATTGTGATAAATTAAATGAGACATAACACTTTGATAGGTTGTTATCATCAAACCTCTTTTATAAAATAAATAAATAAATTGGTGAGGCATTTGAAATACGTTAAAAAATTCAAGCAAATCAGAAAAATTCAACCATAAATAAGTGAATTTAGGTCGATTCCTTAAAATATAAATTATCTTAAATGATTTCTGACAGGAAAATATGAATAAGGGTTTGCTAATCATCTCATGTTGCACAAGTAATCTACTTGAAATTTTAAGAGGCAGAATAAGCATGCTATAGTTTTTAATCTTTATTTTCCTCAAAAAAAATAGTCAAATGAAAAATTCCTTTCAATAGTCACTGTGAAGAGAATGAAAGGAATAAAACAAGAAGAGGATTGATTACCTGAGTGTCTGGCGAGATGGGGTTCCTTTCCTTCATCTACATTTGTGCAAATTAGACACACAAACTTTACCAACAACCCTATATTTATCTAAATCTCTGATTATAATTACTTGAGTATCTCATGTTCTTAAATACTTTTTGAAGAAGTAATTCAAATAAAAAATAAACAGTAGCAAAGCTGAGGTTTCTTTCAACCTTGAAAGTTCAGTTAACATCTACCAGACACTTCTTAATAGCCCCAATTTTTGCTGTGTTCTTTTCTTTAAATAGAGTTACTCCTTTGGTGGCATAGCTACATATTATGTTTGAAATTGGATGTTCCATTATTTTAGTTACTGGCACAGCAATTCCATCATAATTCAAAATAGCCTAAAGGATTACTTTCAGAAGTTTCCTAAAGGAGGACCTTATCACCTAGAAGTGTGGAAGAGATGAATTCTAAAGTAAAAAAGGTATGAATTTCAAAAGAACCGAACATGGGATTATTAAGATCAAATCAACATTTTTATCATGTTTACCACAATGTACACTACTTTTAGTGCCCATTTTTTATATCCTGATCTTACTGTAATGTTTAGGTCTACACTTTTTGAACATACATTCAGAAGCTATTTATATATTTTCTGACAAATTTTTGCAAAAACTAAGTGAAAATATGAACAATATAAGAGAGTACAAATATATGATTTATTAAGTTGACTCTATTAATAAAATAATTTGCTCACAACCATATATAAACATAAATTTCATAAGCAAAGTGATAACTGCTTTAGTATGCTATTTCATATAATTTGATACTCTTTTTGATAAGCAGTAGTTACATAGCAAAGATAAACTGACAAGTTTTAACTGTATTACTCTGAATTAGGGATTTATTTCCTATCCAAACCAATCATAATGTAATAACGAGAGAGATGGATCCATTCCCCTGTCTCCATGTCTCCTGTAGGCATATTTCACCCTTTAAACTTTTCAACATGTGACTTTATAATATCTTACATACAAGTGTCTTCAGTTGTGGCTTTTGGACAGTGGTATGTATGGTTTGGGTGAATTTAAATTTTCTCCCTTAAATTTTCCTCAACAATTTTGCATTTTCCAGGAAGACTGATGTTACAGTAAGATATATATTCCTGTAGAAGTTGCCTGCCAAGTTATCTGAATTTCCTCTTTTCCCACCATGATATAATTTGAAAGGATATTTTGTAATGAACCATGGTTTAGTAAAGGCTGTGATGACCTTATGAATGGGCAATGGGAAGGGAATTATATAAAGGAAGAAATATGAACATCCTGTACTTCAATGTCACACAGTGAACTTATCGTCCAATTTGAAACATCATGTTCAATTAAGATTTCTAAAACTTTGATCACACAAGCACTTGCAAAATTACATACATTTGAGAGAGCTTTTTGACATAAATTTAACTCAAATGATTACTAAAAAGACTGGACTACAACCAGGTTACATCTCGATAGGGTTGAGAATATCTGTGAAACTTTTCCAGCCTCATGGAGACTACTGGAGTAACTGAAGCTGCAAAGAACTTTGTAAAATCAAAAAGGACTCCATTTGTTGAAAAAAAGAAAGAAAGTAAAAGAATTATCCCTAATGAGTGCTGAGACCTTCAATTATCTGTGGGTTTTAGGCATAATTATTTAAAATGCAATCATTCATAAACTATAGTGGTTTAGAAAGAGGCAATAATAAGTTCTCCTCTAGGATCCATGTTCTCACTTACTATGGGTAGTTTGCTAGATTTTTAGTACCTGGTATGAATTTCCTTTTATTGAATGGGCCTTAAATAGATAATTAGACAGCTTTTGCGATCCTTAAGATGAAAACACCACCAGAACACATATGGGATATTGTGTCTGAATAGTCATTTTTATGATTTATAGATGGGTAAGATTAAATGTTTTTCTCCCTTGGAAGTTGCATAGTTATTTCCTACTCTATGAGAGCTAGTTCTTGGGGAAGAGTTTTCCAGATCGTTATCAGCTTGGTTCCTGTAAGTCCTGTAAAGTCTGCGGTTTTAGCAGACTTACTTTAAGTTCTCGGAAGTAGACAAAGGGAAAAGTTTCTTTGTGCAACAGATGGAGACTACTACAGAAATCACTGCTGATTCAATGCAGAGAATAAGAGATAATGGTGTGCCCAAAGTGATACATCTGTAAAGCAACCACTGCACCTGAGACTCTGAGAAAATAGCAGAAGAGGGAGTAGCAAGACAATCAGAGCAAGAGTGCTCAGATTTCTGCTAAAAGATCGATTCTTTTTCTTCTCTACATGACAGGGAAGTCATGCCAGTGAAATCTCGAAAATACGGTTTCGTAAACAATTCCTACATAGTGAAAACTCCTGTTGCTAGTGTGGATAGAGGAAATTTCAAAAGGTCTCAGTCTTAGATAAGACACTATACGCAATCAATACAATCAATCACTGCTGAGAGAGAATCTATTTTCTTCAAAGTGGTGCTACCTGGAAGGCTCTCCAATCCCAGGGGTCAGTTCTAAACAAATCTACATCTAAGCAGCACTAAATTGAGTCGGGAACACACACACATTTTAACAGTAACTAAAGAAGCTATGAATTTGAAAGGGAAAGGGGGAACATGGGAAAAGTTGAACAGGAAGAGAAAGAAGTGGAAATGGTTCAAATAGAGTACACATGTATGAAATAAATTCTCTACAAAATTAAATTAAAGAGAAAACAAATACTGCCAAAATAACGATGAAGACAATCTTTATTCACTTCATTTAGGCCATTAAAGGCAGGGCTGAACTAAAGTTAGCTCATATTTCAAAACCATTAACATGATTCTATTGTGGGAGACAAATTATCCACTACAAAGAAAGACTAAAAATGCCATTTCCTGAGCCAAAACATTGCCAAAATTTATTAATTTATTCATTCATCCATGTATTGAAATGTAAATAAGTAGGCCAAATTTGATCTTGGGTAGAAGAATAAAATAATGAACTAACAACCCATGGCCAATTTGCTGAAGTAAATTAAACTCCAGTGGGAGAGATAAGGAAAAATGATTAAATAAGGAATAGGAGGTGGCTGAAGGAGTTATAAGATGTTATGATAGTTCATGAACATGGGAAGTGAATTGTTTGCCTAAGAGAATTTTTAAAAACTTTTTCATAGGCAAAAACATATTTGTAGTGAACTGCAAAAGCAGACACCTTTCAACAAATGTTCCTAGGGATATAGTGAGTGAATAAATGGTGTCTAGGAGAGAGCTATTGGATTACTACTGTTGGCATGAAGATGAAGATTAACTCAGATGTAATAAATCCTCCAGGGAAATTAAGTGTTTTTTTTTTTTTTCAGAAGAGAGACGTATTCATTGGTCAACAATGGAAAACAGGACATATAGATTCAGCAAAGCTCCCAAGTCCATCTTCATTTGAGCCTTATTTTTTTTAATCTTCAGAACATGAAAATGGATTGCTTATTACTTATTCCTATTTCTATGATGGCATAGAATCTGTGTTCAGTCTCTTGTTTGCTAGGGAAAAACTTACTATCTTGAATAATATTTACTGCATGAATGGTAACTAGAGCTACCTTACCAATAACCACATGGCCATCTCTTTTCTCCATAGCTTTGCAATGACTAGATCATCAGGCAAAAGTTGGAAGCCCGGGGGCGGTGATAGAGGTGGAGGGTAGGGAAGTAGGGGAAGGGGAGAGGGGGAAGGGGAAGGGAGAAGGACTGGGGAGAGCTTGGGGGAGTGGGAGGGTGGAGATGGAAGAAAGGTGGATATTGGAGAAGGGAATAAGATATCTACATTAAGGGAGTCATTTTAGGATTGGTAAGATACGTGGCTTTAGAGGGGATCCCAGGTGTTCACGGGGATGTCCCCAGCTAGGTATTCGGGCAGCAGAGGAGAGGGTGCCGGGACTAGCCTTGTACCATAGTCACATTGATGAATATCTTGATCACCATTATAGAAATTTCATCCGATGGATGGAGATGGAGACAGAGACCCACATGCACATCAGAGCAATGGATTGAGCTCCCAAGGTGCAGTTGAAGAGCAGAAGGTGGGAGAAGATGAGTAAGGAAGTTAGGACTGTGAGGGGCTGGTCCACCCACTAAGACAGTGTGCCTGAACTAATGGGAGCACACCAATCCAGCTGGACTGGGACTGAATGAGCAAACCAGACTCTCTGAATGTGGCGGCGAAAGGGGGCAGACAGAGAAGCCATCAACAATGACACCAGGACCTATCTCTTCTGCATGTACTATCTTTTTGGGAACCGAGTCTTTTTGGATGCACACCTTCCTAGGCCGGGAGGGAGGGGGGTGGGCCTTGGACTTCCAACAGGGCAGGGCACCATGCCCTCTTTTAAGGAAGAAGGGAGAGGGAGGAGGGGGTGAGGGGTAGTGGGAGGGGACCGGGAGAAGGGGAAGAAATGTAAAAATTTTATTTATTTAATTATGTTTTTGAATGGAAAAAATAAAAGAATAAGAAAAAAAAGAAAATATTCTTCATGGACCCATTTTTTAGAACAACTGCTCCTCATTTGGCTATGCTTCTTTTGAAGAATGTGGAACTTTCAAGAAGTGGTCACCAGCTAGAGGAATTTGGTCACTACAGGGTGAAAAGAAAAAACCTTTTTTTTGAGACTTTCAAGCATTTTGGTATAATTTTATCCAAGTATATATTTTGCTTTCACTTTTTGTTTCTATCTCTTTATAGCCTAAACCATTTTTCTTCCTTCAGGGAATGAAATGTTTTTAAGAGGTAAAAAAGGAAGGGAGGAAAATAAATTTTGTAGCTGTAATTTTTTCCCATGCTATTCTCCTTTGCCTGGACATGAATGCCCACTGTCCAAATAGCCAGCAGCCATTACAGCTGTTATTTTCTCTGGTTATCTCGTGAATGTCAAATTATTTATCCTTATTTTACACATTAAAAAGAAACATTGAGAATTAAAGAACCAAATTACCCCACACCATTTCTACTCAAATACAAATACAAGTGAAGTTGGTCCTGTGGGCCCAGGTTTCTTTAATGGTTTCACATCCATCTTTTCAGCCATCCATACTTAATGAATAATCGTGACCCTGAAATCTCTTAATTTTTAAAATATACCTTTACTATGTGTAATGATTTGAACATTGTAGACGTCCTCTGTGCCAAAGTTTTGGGAAGCCATTTACATATTTCATAGGCATCATAACTGTGGGCACTTGAGAAGAAAAGTACTTTCAATTGGTTAAATACTTTTCTTTCAGACTACAGTTCCCAATAAAGTTTTGTCAATTTTTGAATGTATTGAGAGCCATATCATATATAAGATATAATTTAAACCCATTTTGCATATTCCATTTCACTATAAAATACGAGGGGAAATGGTAAATGGATGTCCTCTTTCCCAGACAGACTTATTTTACGAAGAGAATTAATTTGTAGGTGTAGATGTTCAGAAGTGAGAAATCACGGTCATCCTACTGATCACAGTCTCAGTTTGTGCACATCTTTACCCACTGTGTTTTGGGTTTGCTTTCTTTAGGACCCACAGAGGCTAAGCTACTTTCATAGTTGCAACAGCATTCATCATTAAAATACTCATTGCCTATTTCCCCTGCTCTTGTGATAGAGCAGGACTAACAGTGACAGATTGCATGCTGCTAAAATACCTAAGCTCTGGTGATTTATACAGTGTCATTATGAGCATGACACAGTTACCCCCCCCAGTGAAGAAACTTCCAAATATAAGCTTAATTAAAAGCAAATTTCATGGCAACTAGGATGCGAACTTTTTAAACATTCAGTGGTGAATATAATATTACGGAGTTAAATTGCAAAGGTAAGTAAGCATATACAGTGAGAGCACTGGTGGCTTTGGTCCTATATTCATTTCCATTTTAAGTAACATTTAAAATTTTTAGTATCATTGTAGATAATTACCTGTCACTTGAAGAACTACTGAGTTTCAATTAGTATTGCATCTGATAAGGCTTTGGAGAGAAGTTGTTTTCTGCTTCTTGAAATGTCAGGATGTGCTTCAAACCGGCCGCA
Organism: Ondatra zibethicus; assembly: GCA_004026605.1. Classification (NCBI taxonomy): domain Eukaryota; kingdom Metazoa; phylum Chordata; class Mammalia; order Rodentia; family Cricetidae; genus Ondatra; species Ondatra zibethicus. The sequence continues at coordinate 11,724 of PVIU01007035.1, read as the reverse complement.
AGAATAGCGAGTTAATTGGTTTTAGTTTCCCTATGTTTTTTTTCATTGTTAATCAGTTTCCTAGTGTCTTTTTGTGTGCTTCTTCTTTCAATCTTGTTATTCCATCCTGTATAAACATACTATCACCATTGGTTACAAAACAAAAGATATCCTGAACTAAACAAAGTAGAATTCAAAAGTATCATGAGAAAATTTGAGTATAGCAACTGTTAGTCTAAGTTCAAGCCACAATGAGACTAAATGAAATATGTAACAAGAAAAATCACTTAGTCCAAAAATCTTTATCAATAAATCAAGAGAAATCAAGTGTGCATGAAAAGCTGCAGGTCATGTTTTTGTGTTCCAAGATACAAGATTTACTACCTATGTAATTGCTCTACCGTGGAGGATATGCATTTGTGCAAATGTTATAAATTATTAAAAAGCATACACTATGAAATCTCTTCACATTTCCACACTTAATGATTTCCCACTTGGAAAGAAGGTCCCTAACTAACATATCCCTTCATATAAAGTAATCCGCTTAGATCAGGACAATAAGGGACATATTAACCCACTTCAGTTATTCGTTAACCATGTATTAGAATGAATAAAGGTTCATGGGTAATAAAGATACAATACAAGCAAGAAACTCTCAAAGTTTTAAACTATGTAAAAAAGGAAAGATAGGACAGAATGCTGCTGTAGCCAACTGATTACAAAATTACCGAATGGCGATGTATCTCATTCCAAAAACATGGCTGGCTAACACTCCTTCTTTTCTGGTAACAGAATCTTTTCTTTTTCAAAATCTAACTTAATCAAGTTATTCTTTAAATGGACCTTTGTTCTTTCACATAGAAACCAGGGATAATGGCTATCCTATAGGAGTTCTTTGATACTATGCCTGCAATAGTGGGGGAACTCAGTAAATGATAGTTATCAGTTGATACCATGATTCATTTTTTATTGACATTATAATAATCCTCATATTACAGGCATAACAGCATATTGAAAATAAACTTGGCACTCAAATATATTTAGTAGTAGGCTCTGGAAAATGTTAGTGATGTTTAAAAATACTCATACCAAGTATGTGCATGATAATTAAAAACAAATAAGAGGCAATTCATCAACACATGCTAAATATGTGATTTTGATGCACTCATCTTTTCAAACAACAACAAAATATAGCTAGCATACAATTCTTGCTTATAAAAACATCAAAGAGAAAGTAAAAGGAGAAAATATCCTCTATCCTACTTCAGATTCTATAGTACAGATTATACCCATTTCTCCTAAAATCTATGTATCCCCTCTCTCTCTCTGTACATATATGTATGTATTTTTATATACATGTATAAATATACATATATACACATATATTATATATTTAATTTATTTATCATTTAACTATACATTTTATATATAAATGCATATATGTTTTATATCATAAACTATATGCCTTCTCTAATGATGTATAAATACAAATTCAATTTTTCAAAAACCACAATCAATTTAAAGTTAACACTGACACAGGAATACCTGTGTACCAAAGTAGATGAATACAATATCAAATATTCCATCATGTTTAAATGTTTTTTTGCCTACGGCTTTTTACCTATTTTTAGATATATCATAGGCTCTTTTTTCATAACGAGTTTTCTTTAGAATTCAATTAGATATGTTCTGATAATCTTAACCACCTCTCACAAATCCCCCATAGCTACCCCATCAACTTCCCTACTTACACAAGTAAGTGCTCAGTTGTTTTTCACATATCATGTCCAATTTATGATGTTCTGAAAATCGTTTTTTAAACACAGGGTTTCTCTGTGTAGTTTTGGTGTCTGTTCTGGAACTAGCTGTTGTAGACCAAGCTGGCCTCAAACTCAGAGATCCGCCTGTCTTGGAAACCCAAGTGCTAGGATTAAAGGCATGCGCTACCACTACCTGGCTTGTTCTTAAAATCTTTTATATGTGGCCTTCTGCTGAAGTGTGGTTGACTTACAAGGGACTACACTCCTAAACTAAACTGACTCTCCCCATCCAAATAGCTACAAATTGTCAATAGCTTTTAGGCTCAAAGTAGGACTTAATTTCTTCCCCATCTCTCTATGCTGAGATTTGGTCTGTCTGGAGTTTGAACAATTCCTTGTGTGCTATTACCATAACTGTGAGCTCATATGTGCTGCTGTCCTACTATGTAGAGAAAATACAGTTGCTTTGTAATTATCTATAACCTCCAACTCTTATATTCTTTCTGTCCCCAATCTATAATAATCCCTCAGTTGTTAGAGGAGGAGGAGTGGTAGATACAGTAAAATTAGATCTGAGTATTCCACGTTCTTATATTCTCCATTTTGACAAGTTGAGAGACTATTTGTTAATCATTATCAGTTCAAATAGAAGCCTTTCCAATGTAGATTTAGAAATACATTAATCTATGGTTATAGCATAAGTCTTAAGAAATTGGTTTACCCCTATATTCTGTTAGCAAAATGGGTAGGATCTCCCTTAGGGCCTATGACTTGCCTAGTCACAGGTTCTTGACCTAATACTGGTGTCAGATATGAGTTTTATCCTGTAGAATGGGCCTTACATCCAATCAGAAAGTGGTTGGTTATCTCCATGATGTCTATGCCTCTGTTGTACCAGTAGGCATGTGTATCCACACCAGTGACTACTGTAGCTCTTAGAGATCACAGTTCAGTAAGATTAATGATTGTTTTTATCCTCAGGGAACATGCATAGCACCTTCCAGAAATATAAAAGATTTTCAGTAGACATGAAACTTCCAGGTCAGTACCATCTTGCTATATTCATGTTCTATGACTCAAGTATGTGGTGTCTTAGGCAACTGGGTCTTGCATTGACAATAGGCTATAACATTTGGAGGTCTATTGTAACTCACTGGCTTTAAACTCCAAAGGAAGTAATTTCCTAGAACTGGGCTTTTTATTTGTTAGCTTGTGATGCCCAGTAGAGGTATTACCACCCCATTGTTGGATACTTCCGTTTTATGTATTTTCCCATATAGATGGAATCTACAGTAGTAGGTTTCCATATGACTTTTCAAAGGGTCTTAAGTAAAATCCAATTAACTATTGATTTTTTTCCTGGCTGGTTGTCCTCTTTTTTTGAATAATATATATTAAAATAAAACACATATTGGATAACATATATCACTGCAATACTTTCCCCGCTAACTTCATGGTAATAATAGCAATGATAAAATCACTTCAGTCAAGACTAACAGCTGCTATCTTCTGAGTTCCTGATGGCCATTGATTGATGCTATTATGTCATTTGACTTGGAGGTAATTTTAAACAGAATACAGGAAATGATAGGGCAACGGAGTAAGCTGGTGGCAGAGAATATGCCGGTCATAATTAGATCTTAGGTGGAAAGAAAGCTTGGTCACATTTTTGAAATTTTTGACACAAACAGGTATTCAGAGGGACAACTGGCGAGCAGAAGGGTTGTGCTTCTTATAATTCTCAATAGAATATTTTGGCTCATAATTTTATTCCGGTGATGCAGAGCAATAGCATCAATATTTTGAATAAATTTTTTATGAGAATGATTATTGCTGTTTAGTAAGATCCACTAAGAATGTATGCAGAGTCAAAGTGTAGTACAGAAAGAGGGTAGGAGTTATGAAACTCATTGTCGAGTTGTCTTGACTATCTTTCTAAAAATGGCATGAACGAGTCTGTCTTAAATTTAAAATTCATAGATCTTTATGGAGTTCCATATTAACACAATCAACCATATATATCAAATCTGTATACTTAACTAAACCCTAATAATTTCAATACACACTCTGTGTATTCACAGCTCTGTGAATAAGCAAACTCGCTTAACAGGCGTGGGACCGTGATTTTGTATCTTCAGAACACACATAAGAATCCAGCTGTGGTCAGATGCCCATATCTGTAACCCTGGAACTGTTGACAACAGAAACAGAAGGACAGCTGGGGTTTGTTAGCTGCCAGCCTAGGCAAAATCACTGAGACCCAAGGTTCAGTTAGAGAGAGACCCTTCCTTAATAGAATAAGGTTGGGAGAAACAGAATAGAGTATCTAGTACCTTCTTCTGGCCTCTGCATGCACAGGTACACATGTGCATATAGAACATGCATTCACACACCACAAATGTATTTAGAAGACACATTTTGTAAAGTAAGTTGTATTTGAAAATAAATAGTTAATTTAAAGCTAAAACAATAAAATTGCAAAGAAAAATTGCACAGAGTATAAAAATTACATCAATCAGTGCCTTGAGGCAGTCTTAATGGGCTGATATGTCCTAACCCCTTGAAAGTTCCAACTTAGTTACTCTTACATGTGTTGATTATGTTTTACAGCAAAGCAATTGTACACAAAAGGAAAACCTTGTTTAAGAAAAATTCAAAATAAGTTTACTGTCTATGATATGGTTTAGTAAACTATTTTTCAAGCCACATAAAATTAGGAAAATATTACACACAGTATTATTTTAAAATTGGGAAAAAATAAAAAAAGCAAGATTTTCAAAGCAAAAATGGAATGTTAGGTACAAGAGAACCTATTAACAGTAGCTAAAAGCAAAATTGATGACAGCTGAGGTTCCCAGGCCCCTGAACAACTTCTGCTGGGCTGTCTTGAAATTTCAAACAAAAGAGATGTTGGACCACTGGGAAATGATGGTTAAAGAACCTTCAGTGACTTTCTTTTGGCCAATAAATCAAAATCCTCCTTGCGGAAACACAAGAGTTTTTCTATGCAGTTCCCCCTGGAAATACTCTCACTGATCCAATGGAACTTGCCAGAAGAAGTTTGCATTTCCCCTCTCCCCCCTCTGCTTTATACCCATCATTCACATGTGCTTGTCCATGCAGCCAGGCTGCCCTCCCTTCATCATCATATTCCTCTTGATGTGATGATTCAGATCCTAGGCATCTTTCAAGGTCTCCACACTTCTCCCATCTGCTACCAAACCATATCCAACCATCCTAGGCAGAGCTGACCTTTCCTTTCCTCGTCCTCCTGGGTAATTTTCATTTGGTTTGAAATATAACTGGTAATTATTGGAAAATCAGCAACAGCTGTTCAACTGGATGTTTTCAATGGGTCAGCACAATGAGTGCTGTCACATTTGGGCTTCTCTGTTCCTTTGCCCTGTCTCAAATGATATTGGTATATTTCAGTGACTAGTCATTTTAGGTCCATTGTGCATGGTGTCCAGGAGAGAAAACTTCACAGGAAACTCATCTAGCACAAAGCCAAATGTCAGTACCTTCCTTTCCATTCCAGAACCCCTCAGGGAAAGTTTCTGCAAATGATGCATTAGGAAGAACAGCCCTTGAGTCATAGTGTTTGCATTTCCCTAGATTGTATTCACAGAATATTTTCTAAGTCCTTTCAACTGCAAGTCTGCTGTTTTGCCCTCTTCTCTGGTTCCTATCTTTCTGAAATTCCTTGTGTCTCTCTTCTCTACAGATTTCCATAATTATGAGTTCCCTGAAATTTCAATAAATTGATTTTGTTCAATTAACCTGAATTTCTATCAGTTATTTATGGCTCAGTACTCTGGGGTGTGCAGGCAGTGCACACAGTGTATAAGTAGCTAGTATTATCTCAGGTCATAGGGATAAACCTGAGAAAAGCCACTTTTCTGTTTCTGTATAGCTTCAGTAAATAGGTATGTTTTTAAACAGCAGAAATCAATCCCAGTTAATTCAAGGCAACCTTAGTCATTTCAGTATTTCATTAATCCATTAAAAACCTCACAGGAAAGTTTCTGGTTTGTGGGGATTCCAAAGCACAGGTACGAAAGGTATCCATCATTCCAAAATCCATTGTCATGCCCGACTTCTGCCTGGATTCATGGCAGAGTTATAAACGGATCATGGCCTCCCCAAATCCATATACTGAATTCCTCACTCCCAAATTCTTAGAATGTGATGGTATTTAGCAGGCAGGTCTTTAAAGATCTAGATAAATCTAAAACAAGGTTCTTATATTGAGCTCTATGTAGCTGATACCTTGCCAAGAAGATGAAACTGGGGATAAAAAGGCAGCAGCAATCTACATAACAAGAAGTAAGACTTTATAAAGACATGCAAGTAACTGCTACCTGCAGGACAACGATAAAAGCATCAGCAGATACCAAGCCAAACATCAACTTGATTTTGGGTTACCAGTCTCTAGAACTATAAGAAATGAATCCAATGTTATTTGAGACATAAAGTCTGTAGTATTTTCTCCAGGAATCTGTAGAAACCAACACATGATATTAACCATATTTTGTCAGTCAAATACTATCATAATATCTGTATATAAAAACATTTACTATTTGGAAACTTATTTGACTCTGTTTGACAAATCTACTTTTTTTTTTTGAAACACATGTTCTTAAGCATTATTTGAGGAGCTGGAGAGAAGGCTCCCCAGGTAAAAACAAGTGTTGCTCTTGCAGAAGACCCTGGGCCAATGCTCAGTATGAACATGGTAGTTTACAACCATCCCTAACAGCCTCTTTTGACCTCTAAGGTCACCAGGTATTCATGTGTTACACATATATACATGTAGGTAAAGCACTCTTTTATGTAAATAACTAAACTTAATCAATACTTGAAACTGTTTCCCAATAATGATGTAATTAGCTTGGTTCATGCATACCTATAAATTATAGTGTTCAACACACAATGCATAATCTTACTGGATAAATGTTTAGAAAACAGTATCATATTGCTAATTGAAAATTTTATTGTTTTAGATTGAATTTATTACTTTCAGTGACTTTCCACACGGCTTTATGGTTCTACTTCTCTAGTAAAGAAGCACCGCATAAAGTGATAAGATAATAACTGGATATGAGGCTCACCATATCATAACTTTATACATAGAAACATTCAAGTCACACCTTTCCCAGCTTGATTTTTATAAAATAACTATGAATGCATATAAAGATTTTTGTATAATATAAAATATTGATCAGCCTTTAAGCTTTTATATTAAAAAAATGAAGGCAGTAGAGCATCATCTGAATGGTCCCATATATTTTGCTAATAGGCATAGAACATGATTAATGTCAACATGCAGCAGTGGTGAGATAAAAATAAGTTCAATTCAGCTTTACCTTTTTTTTATTTTAGAAAGAAGTGGGAATTTTCTGTGAAGTTAAAAAAAAAGAGAATGCTGGTTTTTCCAACTGAGAAATGACACAAATATTACTGGACAGCCAACATCTGGTCTCATTTAAGTCTGTTCTGAACAGGAAAAAAAATAAAGATTATACCAGAGGGAGCAAGCCTTATGCTTGTGGGGAAATGAAGGAGATGACATGGTAGGTTTTTCCTGTGTTTAAAAACCTTCCATTTTCACATAGCCTTACCACCAATAGAGCATTTATCTTTGTTCAGCTTTTGCATTTGATTGTCTAGTGTACCCAATCTCAGGGGAAAAATGTTAGAATTCCATTTTCCCTGTGATCAGTTCCAAGTGAAAGTGAAGGTATTAAAACCTCCCCAACTCTTCAGCAAGCTACCTTCAAAGGCCACCATAGGGAAAAGGACAGTAATTTCACATAAGGGGATTGGGTGATCACCCTACCTTTAACGAAAGTATGATAGAAATCTATTCTTTCAAGGTCAATATATATGATTACCAGGAAATTAAATTCAGTGGTGTTGCAAGGGCAGATGCTGTGGGTAATAACTTCCATATCAATCAAAGGTGAACTGAAGGTTGCCCGTTTGCCTTTTAAGCATTGTAAAACTTCATGGCCAGAAGCTTGAGTCTTTGTAATGTAGCCACACAGCTGCTGTGCATCTTTGTCAATTTTGCACCTGCCTGGTGAACGCAGTCACCTCGCTGAGTCATACTAGTCTAAGACAAGTGTTAAAGCTGCAGAGTGTAACAGGGGTGTTCTATAAGATTTCATTCCAGTCAGCCTACTTAATGTCCCCTCTGTACAGTTATGATCCTCTTTCTGGTTCTGCATGACTCCACTAAAAAGCTGTGAGTTATAAACTTTATATCATAGTTACAATATTGTTACTAAAGTTTAAACGAATGTACCGAGGCTGGAAGCCAACTGGCAGTAGGGTTGAAGTCTATTTATTAGGGAATGCTAGACTATGAGAATCAAATGTCAAGTATATGTGAGCAGAACTATTTATTTTATCTAAAATAATTATTTTCAATTATCAAGTGCAATTGAGGATCTTTCCATCTAAATAAACTATTTAATTTCAGATGTGATGTAGCTTATGTAGCTTAATTACTTATGGAATATAATAGGGGATTCCAGGCACAGAGATGCACATTTTAAAATGTTAGAAGCTTTAGAAATATATTTAGAAACACAAACAAATACACACATATTTTTGTGCAAATAAATATTTAAGGTTTACAATTGTGAGCAAATACTAAAAATGTTTTGATGACTAATAATGGTCACACACTCATGAGCTATTTTCTTCCTATAAAATATGTTGGACAGCATAATTTTATCCAATGAATGGTGTATGTTTGCACTTAAGGGCCATTAGCAGAAATATACATTTTTGCTTCTATAAACTGAAAGAGACCATGTGGAAGAATAGGATGGTGGCCTTTGGGTCATGTTGCTTTGCTCACACTCAGTTCCAGACCTAATAGCTTGCTATCTTCCTAGTTTTCCAGTACCATCAACCACCTCTCTCCCCAGAAGTAAACAGACTCTTTACCCTCAGCAGCAATCAATTTACTGTTCAAAACGAAGGTTGTCAAAGTCAGACTTTTAGCAGCAATAGGAATTACTGGCCTTCCTAGGATAATTGGAAGGAGTAGGAGTGTCTGACTGTGAGGGGACTGTATCTTAACTCCATGTGCATCACCGTTCCAGACAACTGTCACAGATGGCAATTTACATTTGTTCAACTAAATTGCCACAAACATTACTTTTTAACGTACAATTATATTACTAGGTAAAGGAGTCAATACCTTAGATGGTAAATACAATGCTTGCTAGTTATAGTTTGATAATTACTTAGATGAGTAACTGGGCCACACTATTTCCTCATAAGAAATGTGTACTATTATTTATTGAGGATGATTGTAGTAAAAAAACATAGCAGTTAGTGAAGATTTGCCCCAATAGTTGATTTTAATGGGAGCTAAAACAATTTACAAAATTACTTATGGAGTACGGGGACAGCTAGTGGTAACTGATTTTTTCCTATAGATTTTTATCTCAGGAGACACTCTAGGTAGATACATTAGTAAGAAAGTAGTAGCTTAAGACATTTTGGTTTATATAGAGCCACTTTTGCTAAAGCACTCAGATAATCATTACTGTGTGTTGCATATACTTACCTTCAGTATACTTGGCTATGTGTATTCTGTTTTACTTAATATGAACAACAACGTTTTGTCCCCTCTTGAAAACTGCCTTACTTAAATATGCAAATTAGCTTTTTTAAAGCCAGAATGAGTGTAGGGGAAACATTTCAGTGGTAAAGCATTACTGTGAAAGCATGAACACTTGAGTTAGAGTCTCAGTACTCACATGAAAGGTCTGATGTCACTGTACATTGTTGTGATTACCAGCAGAGAGTAGACGAGTGGATCCCAGGGCTCATCATTGCCGTGCAAGTCTAGTCAAAACATCAAACTCTAGTTTAGTAAGAAACCCTGCTTCAAACAAGTAAAATGGGAAGCAATTGAGAAAGACATCCTAACATCAACCTCTGAATTCCATGACCTTGTGAACAGGCAAGCATACACATACCTGTACACATATAATATCCAAAATAGAGAATCAGAGACATGCATTGAAAAATACATATAATTCAGGGACTATAATATTAAATTTTGATAGCTGGACCTGTTGATTAGGAGTAAAATAATCTGTCATCCATACGCACATGAGAAAGAAAACACTTTACATACTTTAGAGTTATTCAAGTTCTAGTGATTGACATGAAGGTCGTGGGAGAAAAAGCTTCTTACTGAGAAAACATGAATTCTAAACAGATTAGAATCTAGGCAATGTGGGAAGATTTCCACTGAATGTTGCCTACATCAGCAGCCCTAGGCAGAGATCAGTGAGCACATGTTCCCTGACTTTCTAGTTCACATGGTTCCTTTCCTGTGTGTACTTACATCGAGCTCTCTGTGAATCTCCTGGAAGTCACTTCACACAATAGCCCAGATACTTATTTTCATCTCTCACATTTCACAAAGATTCCGTGGTTATCATCTACTTCATAACAAGGTGTGGTGGAGCTCCTTTCGCTAAAGCACTTAGTCCTTAATTATTTCTCTATTCTTTTGTCTTTCCATCAATGCTGGAGGTTTCTGCTATGTGTTTGGGTTGAAGACTGTGTTATAAATCACATATTATCAGATAAATTCTCTACCTCTATTATGGTTTTCTGTACCTACTAAATTATTGATCCTTGCTTTGCTCTATTTCATGCAAACTCTGTGGTCGTTTTTCTGTCCTGCATCCTAATGTACTAAATCTTAAATTACATCTTTTCCCCAAAGGCCCGTGACCACAAAAATGGAGTTCTTCCAAGAGAACTTTGCAAAATTCTAATTAATAAGAGAGGTTTCATATTGGTAATCTTTCCCCATCAGGTGACAGTGGGTTAAAACAGTTCTAAAAGTTTATGGTCTGCTGACCTGCAAGAGATAGATTATCCTGGTTTTGCTGCATCATTTCCAGTGTGAGCAATGATCATTTGGGGGAGAATCATGTTCCCAAGACCCTTCTCACCTTTCTAAGGAAAAATTCTCTACTTCCACATTTCCATTACTTTCTCATGTCAAGCAATTTGGTTTCTATTGATTATTCCAAACAGATCCCAGGTATATGATTTACATAATAAAGAGAAATACTCCATTGCACTGATATTTGCACTCATCTCAGGCTCCTTTCTAGCATAATGCATTGGAGAAAAGGTTATGCTTTCCAGTTAATGTTTATGATATTTTTAGTCAATTTTTTCTCTCCCACATAGCTTCTGAATATAGAAAAGCAACAGCTAAAATTTATTTGCTTTTAGCCACTCTAAAGCAAACCTCTGGATATTTTATTTATTTTTCTTACTTAGTTTTAATTTTTTCATAAGAACTATCATCTGCGCTAGAGTATAAAATCTATGAGATAATGAGTGGAGGAAAGTGGCTCAGCAAATGGCTCAAATATCAGACAGATCAAACCCTATGTGAATTAGTTAATTTTTAAATTTTGATTTGTTCATTGAAGTATCACCTTCGGCAATATTATAAGATTCATGAAATCATGGCTGGTGAGATGACTCAGCAGTTAAGAGTGCTCATTTCACTTTTAGAGAACCAGAGTTTTGTTTCCAGAACCCACATTAGGAGGCTACCAGTGATTCTAGGAATTCTGCTCTCTCTTCTGGCCTCCTCAGGCATCTCCATACACACACACACACACACACACACACACACACACACACGGAGTAAAAATAATTATTACAAATAAAGATTCATAGTCACCATTCATTTTTAATATGAAAGGAGTAGACCATAGTATGTAAAACGGAATCAAAGTAACTAAAGTTTAATAGCATTCTATACCTTTGACCTTAAGTAAATACACAATCACTAAACAGCAGTAGAGGTGATAGAAGACTTTAAGATAGTAGAAAAAGGTTGAATAGAAGCAAAGAGGACTACATCAGTTATTGATGCACATGTAAACTATGTATGTGTTCCAAAGCCTTGCCAAGTATTACAGTT